>CASHTH010002460.1:0-12147 GCA_030341885.1 Geodia barretti | reverse complement strand
TAAAACGTGGATTCTAAATCCCGTATTTTCCAAGTGCGTGTTTCCATGGAGACGCCCGGCAAAAAATGCCGTCTTCGATGGGGGTGTGGCAAGCTTCCGCGCAAAGAAACTCGCTCTGTTGCTGAGAGCTCGCCGCGACGACTTCAAACTCGCTATATCCGATGCTCTTCGATGAAAGGCCTCTCTACGATGCAAAAAGAAACTAAACTGACGACCTTTTAGCTTCCCCGGCAAGAGCGAGTCTATCGGAAGACGGCGGACCTGGACGATTTTGAAGGCCGGCACGGCCTCCGTCTAAACAGGTTATACTGCTTGTCAATGGAATACACGATTTAGACGGCCCCGGAGCCCTCAGTAGCGTCTTCGCTGCGCTCAGACAGCTACAGCTCAGGGCCCCTCGTTGCCGTCTAAATCGCGTATTGCCATTGACGCGCAGTATACCTATATTAGTCACACAGATTTACATAATTGATACCACAACCATCTTGGGGGAATTCGGGTGATCTGTGATTTCCGCATTCCTCCATCATTAACCCTACTGAGGGTTACAGTATACCTAGTCTATCTGTCAGTCTGTTTGTGTGTTTGTTTGTACTACATGCTACCAGGTGGCCCTTAAATGATACCAACGGCTTCAGAACTACGCAAGCCTGAAAACTGAAACGGCAATTTCCCCCAAAACTACTCTGTTCAGGAAATGTGCCGTGAAAACAAGCGATATGCATAATCGCACTGGGCTTACCTCCACCTGATCCACTTGCTCTGTGTACATAACTTGGAAGCACAAGAAGGCACAACAAAGGGCATGTATCGACTCCCGCACGCTATCTACTATAGCGTAGCTAGCCAGTGTCAGACTCTCTGTGAGCTTCTAGCTTGGAGACCACGAGTAAACAAATATTCATAGCCCAGCCCATCAATTAGCGTACCATGAATGTGCATGTAGTGCACTGACGGCTTGTACTTTAGTGCTTTTCATAAAGTGCTCATGTGGGAGGTAGTGTACCTGTTTTTGATGCTGGAGATTAAAACTACATGTTTACAGATGAGTTCCTGAGGCAAGGAGGAGTGTGGATGAAGGAAGAGCCAGTCAGGATATCTGATGATATACCAGGTTTGTATAGTGTAAAAAAACTGCAAACCGTTACAACGCCGCTTAATGCATCAGCGAAAGTCATCATGAAGTCTTCAATGCACTATAACAGTATAAATATTTGCACACACCTTATTATTGTGTTGATGTCGGTATATTATGCATTGGACTCTGAGAATGTGTTAAAGCTACATTCTATGCAGCATTTTATGGTTGTCCAGAGTAGAGTCATTGTCACAGGGGTTTCGCATACTTGAGTTTATGTAATACAGACGTAGACCAAGGTGGGTGCATGGGTGTTTCTGTGAGTGAAGTTTGCTATATGTGGATACCTTTGACCAACAGTTATTTTTAGGGGAATGCTGTGTATTTTGAGGAGCAGGAGCGAGCCTAGTCTTCCATAGACGAAGGCACTTCCGCAAAGTAACCATGTCTCTTTCTCTTCCCCTGTCTCGGAGGAAAGACGTGTCCTCTGCAAGCTAAACCTGTCTCTCGTTCTTCCACTGTCTCGAAAGCATAAAATTGTGTCCTCCGGACCCTACCTGCAGCTAGACGTCTTCGCCAAAGCAAGACGTCTTCGCCAAGTACCTAGACGTGTCTTTCGTTCTCCCGCTTTCTCCAAAGCAATATGTCTTTGCTGAGCTCTTCCTGCAGGTAGACGTGTCTGTCATTCTTCCACTGTCTCGGAAGCAAGACGTTATCTTCACCGAGCTCTATCTGCAGGGCAGACGTGTCTCTCACTCTTCCACTGGAAGACACTGTCTTAAGGTTTCTTTCCCTCACTTGGATACAAACATGCTGATGTCTACCTAGTCGTCACTCAGATGTGATTTATTGCTTGCCTTTGGAGATCGTTGCTTTCAGGGAGAAGACGAGATACATAGACTTTGAGTCACGTGGCTCGCAGCATCGCGTGTGCACTTTAATTCAGTGTTTCCCGCAAGGTAATACTCAAACAGGGTGATTATGAATTACCTCAGCTTTCTGGCTGACTTGCTACTCACATTTCAAAGCACTTCCTGTTGGGAAATCCCCTACTGGCCTAAAGCCTTTGCTACTCTATATGCAGCGCAACTGTGCACAGTGTAATATCATTTTTATGCATGTGCAGTAATTGTTCACGCCCATTTTTTGGCTTTTTCAATCCGGGAGGAGCGCCCAGTAGTTATAATGCTGCGCGAAACACTGCGTTGATTAACCGTATTTATAATGATGTAAACATTATGTTGTGTGTGCCGACAGACCGACAGACAAACATACAACGCTGTATGGCACCACCAATTGTACGTCTAGGTTTGCTCGCTTCTGCTCGCCAATAAAAACCTCTGATATGTGACATAGTATATAGCACAAATATTGATTTTACGCCAACCCTCCTAATAGTAGAAACCTATTACAGATTCCTTTATTCCCGGTCAGTATTGACTTGCAGTTTAAGAAGCATTTTTTTGAGCTTCAGCACTCCGTTTAAGTGGGCTTTACAGTTACCGAAAGACTTGGACAGATCTGCCTAATGTGCGATTAGGATTCTATTGTTTTGGAAGACTATGTTCAAAGTCGTGAGTGAACTAGAAGCAGGTGAGTTCCCAAGGTCCCATCCTCCTTGGTGATCATCATGAATTCTGTTGAGGGTTTCCCGTCCAAAACGTTTGGGAATGACGATTCCATTTCCGAAAAGGAGTAGCCCCTCATGACTAATGACTAGGTGGCTTCAGGCTTTCCAATATGGCCTGAGCTCATTGCTGATTTTTTAATGTCTTGTTCAGTATTTGCGCGCTTCAGTACATATTGGGTCAGTTTCGTGTGCTACTTGATACTGTTTGAAGTGTTCCACCAGTTACCGGTAGCACTGACTTCCATCAGGTAATCAGCTTCTTCCTGTAGCTCAGAATCATTTGAGACTGCAGCAATTGGTGATCTGCAACACACAATTCTTTTCCAGGGATATGAACTATTGTGTAGTCAAATCGAGCCAGGCGAAGGCGAAACCGGAGGATTGTAGGTGGCAGAGAGTCGAGGTTCTTTGTGCCCAATAGAGAGACTAATGGTTTGTGTTCGGTTTCAATTGAAAATCCCTTCCCCAGGATGTATATTATTGAGAACCTCTCACCGGCCCATGTTGCGAGGGCCTCTTACTCAATTTGAGCATAGTGCATTTCAGTTGTTGACATAGATCTGGAGGCATACTCGATTGGCCTCCAGCTGGAGTCCTTCTTCCTCTGCATGAGAACTGCTCCCAGACCATATGAGGATGCATCAGCACTAACGTTCGGTGAAGCCATTGTGTTATACAATGCCAGGACCGTTGGTTGTGTTAGCTCCTCTTTGACCGTGGTAAAGGCTTCCGTTTGACTTGATCCCCACATCCATGTGCAGTTCTTGCTGAATAGTTCCCGGAGGGGTTTGTCAACTGTGCCAGATTTTGGGAAAATTTTCCTTGTTGATTGGTCTTGCCCAAGAATCGGCAGAGGTCTGAGACATTGTATCGGCCGAAAGCTGTGATAAAGGTAGTCACATTTTGTCTTTGCCAGTGGTATTTGCCACAATCCACTATTGGTGTCTAGCTTGCTGAAAATTTGGGCCCCAGATAGCTGGTCCAATGTTTCATCGACCTTGGGGAGAGGGTGAACCTCTCTCAGAACACATTCATTGAGTGGCTTCATTTTCAATGCAGATTCGAATTTTCCATCTTTCTTTGGCACTACTGCCATGGGAGCACACCATTTGGTAGGCTCATCCACTCTGCTTATGACTTCGATTTTTCCATCCTGTCGGGCTCAGCTTCAACTTTTTCTCGTAGTGGCAATGGAACGTGATTTGAGGTAAACACACAATGTGGAGTGGGTCCTTCCTTCAACTGAATGTCGTAGGGTGCTCCCAAATTACCCAAGCCTGTAAACAGGTCACGGAACATATTGCGGTAGTCTTGTTGGCCAACTCCTGTTTCAGTTTAATCGATCCGGGTTGTCAATGTGAGCAATGTAATGGGAGGCATTCCAAGCAGATTTGTCTTCAAGCCACTGACAACAAACCCAGTCTGTAGTGTTGAGAGTTCCTGAGAACTGTCTTAATGTTTTCAGTGGGCATTGCGAGGGACTGTACAAGGTCTTGCTAGGAGAGTCGAAATTTGAGATGATTTTTTTAGACGTTGATACGTTTCTTCAGAGACTGCTGTAACCTCTGCTCCCGTATTTATTTTGAACTGGGTACCATGTCCATTGACAGAGAGAGTGATGTACCACGCAGTCATCGACGGTTATGGATCCACAGTGCCTAGGAAGGCAGAATCCAATGACCATGGTCCTGCATGAGTTCTGATATTCGCACTTTCGTTAAGCACTGGGAACTAAAATGTCCCCTCTTTTGGCGGCGATGACAAGTAACATCTTTCGCAGGACAAGTTCACGAGCATCTGAGTCACCGCAGCATCGAATGCAGGTTTGTCGTGGGGGTATGCCACGCCTCATTCTTTGGTGCTCGACCGGTAGGCCTCTAGTTGCCGGATTTTCTTCTTCTTTTTCTCCAGAGTTAGTTCGTCGTCGAGTTGATAACTCCTCGAAAGAGCGGTGTCTTGGATTTCGACAGGTCATCTCGCATTGCATTGCCACCAGCTTGTACAATTCTGTGATATAGTTTTGGCAGTTTCCCCCTCATTCTGATTGAATAAGGCTCTTTCGAATATTACATTTCACTGTACCATGAAGAACTCCTTGAATTTTTCTATACAGTTTTGTATCGCTTCCTCTTATCCGCGGTGATACCAGTTGAAGATAAAACGTAATGAAAATAAAACGTAATGTCTGCGCCAGCGTGGCCAGTCGTCCGGGTTCTGATGAATGGGTCCGGAGGTTTCAGCTGGAGCCAGGCCATCTTCTTTTGCACGATCCCACCGCTCCCACCGTGTGGAATCTTGGCTCAGCCACGGGAAAGTAGGATAATCTTTCAATACAGTACACAGTCTTTATAGACATAGTGGAACCACAAGGGGCATGGTGAGTACAACTGTGTGACCATGAAGAGACGACTACAAGACTGATACAAGACAATAGTGACAATGCAACGACATAACCATGTCTCAACAACTTGGTAGCGAGGTAGAAAGGCAAGGCAAGGCAAACAAGTCAACTACTCCCAGGACAGCTCTAAAAGAAGAAGAGTTGCCCTGGGTGGGATTCGAACCCACGACACTCGGCAGTCTAGGCGAGCGCTCTACCAACTGAGCTACCAGGGCAACTCAGCTGGTAGGGGTTCGAATCTACAACACAACACAACACAAAGGTGCACCTCAAACCATTGTGCTATAGCACAGTACACTCTCACTCAGTATATACATGATAACAGTCATTCTGGCCAAACGGATGGTGCTGCTCACTAAATCAGGAGTCTCCGTCCCCAAGTAGGTGTGAAAAAAACTCTTGTGATGCTCTGACCCACACACTAGAGAACTTCGTTGGACCCTAGAGAAACCATTACCCTGAGTTTTGTACTCCATAGTGATCAATCATTGACTCAAGACTGTTACCTCATTTACAGTACCATTATCTCCGAGGCCTCATTTACATTTTTTCCCTCATGGAGTTTATTCTTTTTTCTCGTTACAGCAGTTTCAGAAGAAACATATCGACACATAAAATCACCTCAAATTTCGACCCCTTGTCACTAATACGTGAGACGCTCTGACCCACACACTAGAGAACTTCTTTTGACCCTAGAGAAACCCTTACCCTGAGTTGTGTACTCCATAGTGATCAATCATTGACTCAGGAATGTTACCTCATTTACAGTCTCATTCGCCTCATTTACATTTTTTCCCTCATGGAGTTTATTCTTTTTCCTCGTGTATTATTCAACGCAGGTACCTCTGTTACCTACACGTTGCTCGGTTCTGCAGCTTTGTTCGTCAGCATACCACAGTGATTTAGCCTATCTTTTAAATTACCATTAAATCAACTTGTGTTCCTGACACCCTATGTCGCACTGTCATATGTGTTTCTGCAAGAAATTACTGTGTTTTGTTTTTTAGCGAATAGGTCAGAGTGTGAGGGAGGAAGGCTTAACGTTGAAACTGTAACAGTTGAAAGTTCTTACCATGCTCTTTTGGGAGTCAAAATCAATCTGTAAGCAACGTCGAGCAAAGTTTATGTGAAGAAGTTCTCCACATTCTTAAAAGAAAAGATTGGGTTACTGAAAAAGCCAATATGCATAATCCCACTGGGGTTCTCACTCTGTGTATATACCTTGGAAGCTCAAAAAGTCACAACTAAGGGCGTGTTTCGACTCACGCACGCTATCTAGTTGTGTAGCTAGCCCGTGTCAGACTCTTCGCCAGCTACTAGTGTGGAGACCATGAGAGTAAATGCATGCTCTTAGCCCCACCCATCAATTAGTGGTACCATGCATGCACATTACGCTGAGGGTTTGCACTGTAGTGCTTTTCATTGAGATTGGACTTAAACTCGCAACATTGTTTTTAGTCAGAGCACTGTGGAGCTCAGCCGGTATGCAATGCAGCACATAATACAACAATATTTGCAGAGCTGCACACATTATCATTTACGTATGTGTTGTGTTGCTTTACTCCATTTAAAACGTGGGTCTCATCATGGAAAAGCATGCCGGTCATGAGATAGGTCAACTTCGGATGCATATATACATAAAAGGAATGCAGACCTTTTCCCATTCTGCAACATCGTGACTATTATGCAACTGAGAAACAATCGACCTCAGGTTTTCCGCCATTGCCCTTTTAGTTAATATTGCACGTATTTCTCTGATGAGATTACCGGTGGTGTAAGACCTACTAGGAATCAACAGAGTATCCATCAAGAACTGTACATACACAAAGGTAATCAATCGATTAGCTCAGCGTCACTAATGCCTTCCCTACTATCAGCACCACATTATTGGCTCTAAGAGCCCCGTACAGTTCCATCAGCTATAATGCATGTAACTACTATGATCCATACATTAAACTTTCGAAAACTGCCACGGTTTCCGAGAATAACAACGGATGTAGGTGGATGCCCACTCTCACAGACCAACTATAGCAACTGAGGGATAATTATTGCATTATACCGAATTTGCCAAACTCACCTGCTACTTTCATGTTCCTCTTTCACCATATCACCTTCAGTATGATCTTCCATTTCTGAGTCCCGATCTATTTAGTTTGCAGCTTCGTTTTTCTGAACTGACAATAACCCCAAGAATATGATTAGCAGCGATCCTTTAATGTTGGACAGTTTCTTGACTGAAGTTATGAATCGTTGAGGCAAGTAATCTATTTTCTTTGCAATGTTTTCCTTGATGAGATCACGGCTGGTGTCCTGGATATTTGCAACAACCACCTGAAAACATCTCACATACTTGTAGCAGTGAATTTTTGAGCTCTTTCACTTTCAATGCAATTTCAAACAGTATCTTGGTTCCTGTCATGCTCAATTACTTTATCTATCTTCATATGTGGTTTGTGCTTGTCGCAGACCTGATTTAAAAAGGCAATTGTTATGTGAGTGGTTCTTACAATACTTACTACTGTATAAAACTTCTTTCAGCATTGTAATATGGTAAAATATTTTTTTAGCTAGTTCCTCGCGAATAATCGTTCCCGATAATCTTGAAACTGTTGCTGTAATTTGCCATCGACCAGATCAACATCCCTGCTCCACATGCGTCTTGTAGACTCAGCTCTATAATTATACCAGGTAATATGTCACAGCCGTCAACTCTGATCCACCACCATGTTATGAGTGTCCACACTATTTGTGAGCGGGGTTTATAAATGCTAAAGTTTTGACGGCACAGAGCTACTGCTAATCATGGCTCTTACAAGGAGGTAGCTACCCTCACCACATTTTCAGAACTTTATGGGATGAATTTTAATATTGCAATGCACATGAAAGACATTTTTAAAAAAAATGGCTATGAGTTCGAGTTCCATGCATTGTATAGGAGCCACCAACAGCTCTCCCTCTCCATCAATGAGGCTCTCACCAGAATCTACTCTCGACCTCTCCTTCAACCCATTTCCGAGTTTTCGCTCTGTCCTCGAGTTTTCCTCATGGCGGAGACTGGCTAAATGTTGTGCCATCTTAGCCTTTAAGACCACAAGTTTCATTACTGCCTGCGATACTGGCGGGGAATCCCTCTTCACAACATCCTCTACTCCTGCCCTAAATGCCAAGGCACCACTGACCGATTCGGGGACCACCCGGTTGGCTGTGGTCGCAACGGGGACCGCATCTCACGCCACAATGCCATGCGCGATGTCATCTACTCCTCGGCCCAGTCAGCTACTCTAACCTGGTGCCCAGTTCCCAAACTGGAGCTGAGGTCGGCCGGCCGTGACGTAATCTCCCCATTCAGCAGCAAATCATAGGAAAAGCGGCCTCTACTCCCGGCCATGCCCTCGTAGTTTGAGTGTGACTTAAGCTTACCTCCACCTGTCCACCTGCCGCTCCGTAGGAGCCAAACTCATTCCTATCATTATTGAGGCCCTGGGTGGTCTCTTAAAAGACACAATCACTACCTTTCGATCTCTTGGACAGGCCAATCTCCAGTGGTCCGGTTCCCCCAATACTTCCATCCCGGCAAGCTACATTTTCAAAAGTGTAACCATCGCCCTCTAGAGAAAGAAACGCTATCATGTTGCTACACTGAAACCGAACTCTTCCACCTTTTATTGACGGTCTAGTTTGAATTTGTTTGATGTTCTTGATGCTTTCTGCTATATAAATAGAAGTCGCACACTCATCTGCACATACGTGTGCAATTTGGTTGCATGTGTTACACTCAGAGCCTGCATGTCCTGTTCCTTGTTAACCCTTGGTGCGCATGCGCAGCGAGGGTTACGGTACTTCATTCGTAAGTGTGTCTGTCCGTCTGTCCGTCTGTCTGAGAGAATGCGTTTATCAGAGCTTCCAAGTATTATTTTTTTGGAGTATATAGAACTGGTACCCTCCGCACCAAGACACTCTGTGTGTAGTGGCCCATCCAGTTGGAACTAGTCTTGCAACGCATTTTTGTTGAGCAGCGCAAGTATTAAAGGGCGACGCTCTACGTGTTACACAAGCATGCACGTGCATTGTCAAGTGACAGAGACGTCGATTGCATAATTGCAGGAGGCGATCCATACAACCTGATTGGCTCGATTCTCTCTGCTTGCAAACATGTGGGAGTCTCCAAGCGAGAGAATTGGAGAACCTACTATATTTACTCGTAAAACGGGTGGTATCCTCTTAAAGCGGGAGAATTGACAGCTCTGATATGGGATATGACTATCCAAAAATATGTATTTTCATTCCGTTGTGCTAGCAGCATTGTACTGTTATGTTTATCATTTTTATGGAATATGTCTCCACAGAGCCTGGTGCAGTAACCCAAACTATTACACCTGCTGGTGACTCTTTGGTTGTCCTAGATAAGAGGCTAAACAAAGATGATGCCGTTGACATTGTTCGACAATTACTTGATGTACAGAACAAGGCAAAAACTTTAGGTCGGCTTTTAAAATTACCTAGAGCCATTATAGAGGTAACCCCTCAGCTGACCGGTGATCCTCAGGCTCCTCTTTTCTATATCATTGATGAGTTTCTGAAACAAGTTGATCCCAGACCAACGTGGAGGCTGATCCTGAATGCCCTCAGAGATCCGCTAATTGGGGAACATAGCCTGGCTCAGGAGATAGAAATGTCTCTAACACCGGACATAACTTCTCCCAGTCTTCCTGCAGCTTCTCTTTCCCAGTCCTCATTTCCTACTTCAGTCCCCAACTCCACTTCCCCTGCTGATGTGCTCCAATCCACTACTGCTGCTGCTGCGCTCCTTCCAGCATTAAGTGCAGACTCCCAGTCATTATCAGTTTCACAGTCTATCTCGACCGTTTCAGTCTCCAGGTCTAAGTTACCAGGAACAGGCTCTAGATCTCCTGGAGATTCCACCCAACGGACAAGGAGATCCCAGGAAATGGCTAAACCTACTCGGACTCATTTTAGAGGTAAGCCTCTTTACTTATACCAGAGTGATTGATAGCCTTCAATTTTCACTCTTGTAGCTCCCAGTCCTGCCTCCACTAGTGTGGTCCAGAAGTCAAGGTCACGGGCACCAAGTTCTGGCTCTCTTAGAAAGAAAGATGATTACTCAAGAAAGGTGGCTGCCCCCCAGAAGTTTATATCAGCTGCGGCTAAGCCCCAGTCAAGTGGATATCCATCTAAAGAAATATCTACCGGTAAATCCTTGACCCACTCTATGTGATTAACAATGGTTTAATGTATAATGTTTATAGGTGCTGCTGGTGGTCACTCTTCTGTGCCTAAAACACAGCATAGCACCAAACACAAAAGCACCAGAGGAAAGCAGAGCTCTGGTGTAGTATCTAGAACTACACACGGAATGAATTCTGCTAGTGCATCAAGAACTAGGGAAAGTGGAGGCTCTTCAGGTTCTTCCTCTTCTTTACCCACTGCAGTCGCTCCCACCGCGTCAGACATGCCACTGTCTGTGACTTACAGTAAGTTGATATAAAAGGTGCGTCCGCACTTCTTGCATTTCGCACTATGACGTGCAAAATAGAATACAAGCGTATCATGCATGAACTGTAAAGAAAGCCATTTTCTCTAAAACCACCTAATAGAGAAATAGAGTATATTTTAAGTACGGGCAGGTCCGCCATTTTTCATTACTGACACTCGATGCATTTAAATCGTTGCCTAGATACTTCGTCTGCTCCTACATACTAAGTGAGAGTATACTCTACCATAGGACAGTGGTTTGAGGTTTGTGCAATGTGTTAGTGATTCAAACTAGCTGAGCTTCTCTGGTAGCTCAGTTGGTAGAGTGCTTGCCTAGAATGCAGTGTCGTGTGTTCCTGGGTTAATTTGTTTGCTTTGCCTTGCCCTTCTACCTCGTTGATGAGACGTGAGCTTGCACAAAGCACATACATACGTACATGCATCAGTAGGGAGATACAACTTTTGCTCTTTCCTCCTAGTGGGCCTGGAGGTATAAGCAGTCCTTGATAAACCGAGCACAATACAGCTGCTGCAAGATCGATTTTTGCCTCTAAATTTTCTGTCCATTTCTAGTTTCACGGAACTGCACTTACTGCATAATATCACCGCCTTTCTGTGCTTCGTAGATGAGGCTTTTTTTAATGTTTCATGGACTGGTTCTCCTGCACATTTTGCAATTTTACAGTTATGTTGTTTGCCAACAGATAAACCAACTGCATTAAGCATCAGTTCTATGCCTGAAATGGAGAAGAGGATTTTACAACGTAAGGTTAACGCTGATACAAACCGTATGATAGAGCAGTATGCACTGTTGAGGGCTCAAACTGAAAGCCACCTACATGAGATACACTGTGATGTGAAGAAGCTGTTGGTCTGTATCATGGATGTTCAGCACGTGAGGCACATTGCCAAGGAATCTCCTCTGGTTGAACTTGAAGCTGAAACTAGCATTAGTGGAGTTTTTCTCGAAATGGTGAAGAAGAGCCTTATATCATTTCTCCAGTTTTCTATTCTGAAACGAGTAATTACTGAGCTATGTACTGGTTCACAAGAACTGCAGGAGAAGCTAAAAGCATATGAATCGGAGTTCAATGACTACATTAGACGACGTGTCTGTGAGACTAGTATATATCATGAAGGAAGATTCGAGGTCTTCACTGGGGGTCAGTCGGACAAAAAGGTTGAACTACTTATTATCACTGATAAGCATTGGGATTATAGCATCAGATTTGTCGATTTGCTTGATCTGGAGGCTTTGGTAGCGAAATGTTTGAATATTGATCGTTTCAACCTCCAAATGTTTAGAATTGAGCCTAACTGCCTTAGGATACGGTATGCTGTATCCATTCGCATTGCGAAGACAGTATTTCCACTAACCAATGAAGAATGGAAGCAACTTTCCCATCACGGGATTATCAAGATTCATTGTCAAGAATATTTCTATACAACTGATGATAAAGGTACATACATAACTTCTAAATGTTTGGTTTCTTACGTGTGGTTTCTGTTTACAGTTGGAGCGCTCCCATTCAAGACTAATGATCA
>CASHTH010002458.1:0-119758 GCA_030341885.1 Geodia barretti | reverse complement strand
ACGAGGTCTATTTCCGCCCGAGAACCTGCACGATTGGCGGCGTCCTTCAGGAAGGCTTGCTCACACACGATATTGCTATGAGAAAAATAACAAATATCCAATCAAGCATATTTTTGATCGTATCAGAGAGCCGTCGGGCGGGCGACGCGAAATACTAGGAACAATCCCCATGGGGGAGCTATTGGCGGCATTTGCCGGGGCAGGGAGTGTAAAGATCGGGACAGATTTTGCAAAATTCGCGCAGAAGGTACCATACGTGCAGCGGGTGAGGCCTCCGTTCTCGCGAATGGTTGGTCATCACCCTGGGAGAGGGTGAATTAGGGGGATGGTTTGGGGATGTTGGGGGGGGGGGGGGTCTCGATGTAGTCGTCCCAGGCTGTGGTCCGGCTATGCCGGCCCACCCGGCGGGGCCGCTTGGAGCCACGGGCGTCACTTTTCTTTGCGGGCATGTCCAAGCTCATCCAACAATCTCACCGCAGGTACTGGTTGATCCGCTTCCTCTCCTCCCCCCTTCGCCAGCATACCCACAAGATCGGAGGCCTGGACGGCCGTGCGGCGAATCGATGTGGCGTTGATCGCGGTTAACGAGGTCGGTGGTCATCCCAATCGCGCCGCAGTAGTGTCCCATCAGGTCCGGTACCGGCGTGACCTGGCGCTGACCCTTTGGACCCCGCTCCTAGCGAACAGCAGGTCAACGGCTCTTTAGTAACCCGTGCCGCCCGGGGGGCCGACGCCGCCCGCTACGAGAAGGGTCTGCACGGCAACGAAGCCGTCGTCCTTCGGTTAGTCTGGTAGGAGATGCAGCGCACCATTGACTCCGGGGGCTCCGGCTCCCTCCGGCGCTACTACGCTCGGCGCAATCGATGGCGATTCCCAAGGGTTACCCCTGCCCCTTTACGTACGCGCAACTTCGCGCAATACATTCGCATCCGGCTGTAACACGCGCCTCTAATCGGCATCCATAGCGACATTCGAGCCGGCAATCCCCACAGGGGGTCGCCATCCCGAGCTGACGGCGGTGGCCCGTTGGCAATGCGTTTGAATTAGGAGTGAAAACCCCTTATCTCTGTCGCTTGAATTACTAAAATGTCTGTACTGATCGCGGTCGCGTACTGGGCGTGGCCGTCGTTTTCATAGCCCTGGCGCTGGCGCCGCGTGTGGACATCCGAGCCGTACCACCCTCCGGCTCGGCCAAGCCGCGCCGGCTGCCAGTGGATCCTCAGCCCGCGCAAGCGCGCCCGCCGCGGCCGAGTCCGACACTATCAAGGTGGGCATCCTGCACTAACCGCGTCCGGCACGAGTGTCGCATCAGTCGAGACCCGCGGTGCCACGGACAGCCCGAGTGCTGGCTGATTGAGGAGATCACGCCTCGGCGGGGTCATGGGCAAGCAGATCTGAAGTCGTCATTGAAGACGGCGCGTCCGACTGGCCGACCTTTGCCGAAAAAGGGGCGGAAGTGGCCCTGCTCCAGGAGGACGAGGTCGCGTGGCTTCGGAGGTTGGACGCAGCGCCTAGCCGCCAAGCGATGTTGCGGTCTTCGAGGCCAACACGCGGCTGCTGTCTACCCGGTGCAGTACGAAGGGTTGAGACCTCTCCCAACATCTTCTCACACGGGAGCGACTACCACCAGCGATTGTGCGGCCATCGAGTACCTGCTGATCGAAGGCAAGACGAAGTTTCTACCCTGCTGGGTTCGGACTACGTTCCCGCGCACGTCCCAACCTGTCATCAACAAGCAGCTGGCCCGCGCGCGGCATGAGGCCGTGGGGGAGGAATACACCCGCTGGGCACACGAGCTACAAGCACCGTGATCACGAAGATCAAGCGCCGAGCCCGACGTGGTGTTCACACGCTGAACGGCGACTCCAACGTTGCTTTCTTCTTCTACAGCAGCTCAAGGACGCCGGCGATCACACAGCCGAGGATCTGCCGACGTTTCGGTGAGCGTGGCCGCGGAAGAGTGAGGAGGGAAGAGATCTACCGGCATCGGCGCCGATAACATCGCCGGGCACCTGTGGCATGGAACTACGTTCCAGACCACGCAGACTCCCCGAACGAGAAATTCGTGGCGGCGTTCAAGACCAAGTACCGGCGAGAGCCGCGTCACGTACGACCCCATCGAGGCGGCTAGCTACTTCGGCGTTGTTGTACCTGTGGAAGCCGCGGTGGAAAAAGGCCTGGCACCACCGAGGTGCCGCGGTCAGGAGAGCCGGCCCAAGGGCAAAATCCCAGTGTTGCCGCTCCCGGCAGGGATGTGACCATTCGACAACGATAACAGCATGTGTCCAAGACGGCCGCATCGCACGGAGTGCGCGACGACGGATCAGATCGACGATATCTGAACTCGGCTCGCCGGTTGCGCGCCCGATCCCTACCTGGCACCTACGATTGGCGCCGCCGTCTCCTGGACCCTGACCTGGGCCCAGTTAAGCAAGACGACGTTTACGCGAACCTCACTGGTTTGTCGCTATTAATGTCATACCAGCACTAAACCACGAGTCGCGATGGCAGTGCTGGCTTCGACTACGGCCGAGCGATGCAGTCCGCGCACCCCGCTGAACTCACACTCCTTGACGGCCACAAAATGGAAGTTTGGGCTCACAACTGTTCAACGGGCTCAGCCTGAGCTCAATCCTGCTGCTGATCGCGCTTGGACTGGCGCTGTCCTTCGGGTTGATGAACGTCATCAACCTGGCGCACGGCGAGTTCATCATGATCGGGGCGTACACCACGTACGCGTTGCAGCAGGCGGCTCTCAGCTTCACCGGTGATACGCAATCTGGGATCACGTTCCTGATCGCCATTCCCGTTTCCTTCGTGTTGCGGGAGCGGGGGGTGTACGTGGTGGAGAACGCGTGATCCGTTCCTTTACGCCGCCCCCTGGACACGCTGCTGGCGACGTGGGGTGTCGGCCTGTTCTGCAGCAGCTGGCGCGAACGATTTCGGCGCGCCCAACGTTCAGGTGGTAGCCACGCCGTGGCTGGGCAGCGCGCTCACGGTCACCGGAGACCTCGTGTTCCCCGTGAAGCGCGTCTTCATCCTGGCCCTGGCCCGGGCCCTGGTCCGTGAGCCATCCCTGCTGCTGTTGGATGAGCCCACCGAAGGGATTCAGCCGTCAATAGTCCAGGAGATCGAGGAGCTCCTGCACCGATTGCGGGAGCAGCAGGAGACCACCATCCTGCTGGTGGAGCAGTTCCTGGATTTCGCGCTGGGCATCGCCGATTATTGCTACGTGATGGAAAAGGGAGCCATAGTCCTGGAAGGCGCCGCCAGGGACCTGGACCAGAACCTGGTCCGGGAGTACGTGGCGGTATAGGTCCCGGCGCAAAACGCGAAGGTGAGGAATAACCATGACAGCTGATACAACCGCCGCACGGGACTTTGTACTGCGGACCGCGCGGGAACACGACGTGAAGTTCATTCGCCTGTGGTTCACCGACATCCTGGGCAAGCTCGAGGGCTTCGCGATCACCGCCGATGACCTGGAGGACGCGCTGGACCGGGGCGTGGGGTTCGACGGCTCGGCCATTGACGGATTTGCCCGGCATCACGAGAGCGACATGCGGGCCTATCCCGATCCGGCCACCTTCACGCTGCTGCCCTGGCGTCCGCGCCAGAACGCCGTGGCCCGGATGTTCTGCGACATCCGACAGCCCCGGGGCCAGACCTTCCCCGGCGACCCGCGCCAGGTCCTGAGGCGGAACCTGGACAGGGCGGCGGAGATGGGGTTCACCTATAACGTCGGGGCCGAGCTGGAATTCTTCTACCTGAAGAACGCCAGCGCTCCGGAGCTGCTGGACCACGACGGGTACTTTGACCAGCTTTCCAGCTACCCCGCCTCCGACCTGCGGCGGGAGACCGTGCTCAACCTCGCGGAGATGGGCATACCGGTGAAGTATTCCCACCACGAAGGCGCGCCCAGCCAGCACGAGATTGACCTGGAGTACACCGACGCCCTCACCATGGCCGACAACCTGATGACGGCCAAGCTGGTGATCAAGGAGCTGGCACAGCTGCAGAACGTGTACGCCACGTTCATGCCGAAACCGGTTTCGCGCATCAATGGCTCGGGTCTGCATCTACACCAGTCCCTCTTCGCCGGCGAGGCCAACCGGTTCTACGACGCGGACGACGAGCAGTACCTGTCGACGCTGGGCAAGCAATTCATCGCGGGGCTGATCGCCCACGCGCCGGAGATAACCCTGGTGACCAACCAGTGGGTCAACTCCTACAAGCGGCTGATCCCGGGTTACGAGGCGCCGGTGTACGTCTCCTGGACCCACGTGAACCGTTCCGATCTGATTCGCGTGCCCAGCTACGAGCGCGGGGAGGAAGCGTCCATCCGCATCGAGTACCGGTCTCCCGACCCGGCGTGCAACCCCTACCTGGCGTTCAGCGCCACCCGTCCGGCTGGGAGCTTGTCATTGATCAGCCACTGCCTGGGCAGAGGGATGGCGTGGCCCACGTCGCTGTTCTCAGCGGCGTGGCCGTCTCGATCGCCCTCGTCTCTGCTCAGTCCGCTCGCCCAACATGGCCTTGCTCCACTGCACTAACCTGGATGACCCGGAGTATAACCCCTGCCCCAATCAGCCGAGCTTTCCGGCCAGAGTTCTAGTATTACAACGACGGGTTATGTGGTAGGATTTCACGGCGCAGTCGGAGGCTACGGGAGGTGAGGTGGGGCGATGGACGCGGCAGCTTTGGACCGAGTGTACGAGGCCTTCCAGGATTTTCACGACTACTGTGCGCCGGTTTTCGGTCGCAAGCAGTGGCGGGAGCGTAGTGGGCAATACCTGCAAGCCCTGCTGGTGCAGTCCCAGGAGCGGCGCAATGCGGAAAACCTGTCAGAGACGGTTACAGCGTCGCCGCGTGTGCTGCAGCGTTTTCTTACCGAAGCCCGCTGGGATGACGACGCGGTCATCGGCCGGCTGCAGGAGTATCTGGGTTCTCGGTTGGAGCATCCGCAGGCGGTGTGGGTGTTGGACGGCAGCGACTTTCCCAAGCAGGGGATGAAGTCGGCGGGAGTCGCTCGGCAGTACTGTGGAGCATTGGGGAAGATTGCCAACTGCCAGGCTGGGGTGTTCTTGGCCCACGTGGGGCCCCGGGGCCGGGCGCTGGTGGACAAGAGGCTGTATCTGCCCCAGGAATGGACTGGGGATGGGGAGCGTTGTGCGATGGCGGGGGTGCCGGCGAACCGGCGGGAGTACCAAAGCAAGACGGAGTTGGCCATGGATATGCTGGAGTGTGCCCAGGCCAGAGGCCACCTCAGCGCACAGTGGGTGGCTGGCGATTCCGCTTTCGGGATGTCGCCGACGCTGCGGGAGGGCCTGGCGTCTGCGGGAATGTACTACGTTTTGGACGTGCGTCCGGATATGACGGTGTGGCCGCTGGAACCCACTTGGACCGATCCGCCTTACCAGGGTAACGGGCGTCCCCGCAAACCCAGACCGCGGCGTGAGGAGCGGCGGACCATGTCGGAGCGCAGTACGGCGCTGCCGCCGGATGCCTGGCGAGAGCTAACCATTGCGGCGGGCAGCCAGGGACCACGCACCTACCTATTCAGCGCCCAGCGGGTGCGGGTAACGCGCCGACGCAAGCCCGGCGAAATCCTCTGGGCCATCTATCGCCAGAACCGCGACGGCAGCGAGCCCCGCTACTATCTATCCAACACTCCGGAGGACACGCCTCTGGAAACCCTGGCCTATGTGGGCGGCTCCCGCTGGCGCATTGAAACCGAGTTCGAGACCGAGAAGAGCGACGTGGGCCTCGATGAGTACGAAACTCGCACCTGGACCGGCTGGCATCACCACATCACCATGTGTCTGCTGGCCGGCGCCTTTCTACTGACCTTACAACAGGACTGGGGGGAAAAAGATGCCCCTGATCACCCGGCCCCAGGTGTACCGAGTGGTGCGTGAGCTTTTGCCGCGGGAGCGGTTCGGGCCGGAGGAGTTGCTGCTATGGCTAGATGGTGTCCAGCAACGCAACGAGCGAGCCAGACAGTCCCATGAGAAACGCCGCGCCGCTGGCCAGACATCCACCAGCATCCCTCCTTAACCCGTCGTTGTAATACTAGTGTCATGTATCTAAAGTACGCCTGCAAAAACTGGCGACCTTGGCCAGGATCTGGTCGGCGGTCTTGGTCCAGATAAAGGGCTTGGGGTTTTCGTTGGTAAGGTCAAGATAGCGGTAGATGGCGGCTTCCAGTGCCCCGCTGCTCTGATGCACCCCTCGCCGTAGCTGCTTCTCGGTCAGCATCCCGAACCACCGCTCCACCAGGTTCAGCCAGGATGCGCTGGTCGGCGTGAAGTGCAGGTGGAACCGTGGCCGCTTGGCTAACCAGTTCCGGATCAGCGCCGTCTCGTGGGTGGCGTAGTTGTCCACGATGAGATGGACGTCCAGGTCAAGGGGCACTTCGGCCTCAATGGTATCGAGGAACTTGCGGAACTCCACGGCCCGGTGGCGTCGGTGGCATTGGCCGATCACCTTACCGGTTTTGGCATCCAGCGCGGCGAACAACGACGTGGTGCCGTGGCGCAGGTAATCATGGGTGCGCCGTTCCGCCGGTCCGGGGCGCATGGGTAACAGCGGCCTGGTCCGGTCCAAGGCCTGGATCTGGGACTTCTCGTCCACGCACAACACCAACGCCCGATCCGGCGGGTCCAGATAAAGCCCCACGATGTCCCGCACCTTCTCGATGAAGAAGGGGTCCGCCGACAGCTTGAACGTCTCGGTGCGGTGGGGTTGCAGTCCGAAGGCACGCCAGATGCGGCTGATGGTGTTGTGGCTCAGGCCGGACCGCTGCGCCATGGACCGAGTGCTCCAGTGGGTGGCGTCTTTAGGTGTGGTCTCCAACGTCAGCGTAATCACCCGTTCCACATCATCATCGGTAACCGCTCGGGGCCGACCGCTGCGGGGCTCGTCCGACAGTCCATCCAGCCGCTGTTCCAGAAAACGCGAACGCCATTTGCCCACCGTTGCGTCGGACACCCCCAGATCGGCGCCCACGGCGGTGTTGCTCCGGCCTTCGGAGCAGGCCAGTATCATTCTGGCCCGCAGCGCCAGGGCTTGCGCCGTCTTCGGTCGTCGCACCCACCGCTCCAGAGTTTCCCGCTCCATGTCGTCCAAAATCAGCGGTGGCATTGGTCGTCCGATGGCCATGGTTATCCTCCCTCGGGACTGCTCACCCGGAGGATACCTCATCGCTGATACTATTACTACTAACTTCAGTTACATCACACTAGTGGGCGGGCGTAGGTCGTATTTGGCCGTTGCGCCCAGGCGCGCCGGCCGACGTTCCGCATTGCAGGGCCGAGGGCCGTCATCTGGCGGGTCCACTCCTCGGAGCCGATGTGATACCACATACCATGGCCGGCCAATACCCATTCCACGTTGAGGGTGGCAAGCAAGTTCATGGTGTCGGCCAGAACCGTCCAAGAGTGGAAGGTCTGGTTGGGGAAAACGTCCAGTTCGGCGCGGCGATGGTTCCAATGCAGGGTGTCGCCGGTGAACAGCAGCCGATCGTCGATGTGATACACCACATGACCACGGGTGTGCCCCGGAGCAGGAATGGACAGTACACCAGGCGCGACAAGGGTAACGTCGTCATCGCAGGTCAAGTCTGTGGCGCGGGGAGCGGCGTCGGCGTCGGCCTCGCCGATCCAGACCCGGGCCACGTAACGGTCGGCCCAGCGGTCGTAGTCGGCAACGTCATCGCGATGGCTGAGCAGGATGTGAGCGACGCCGCCCAAGTCGTCAACGCTGGCGGCCAGCGGACGGGTGAATCGGGGGGAGTCAATCATCAGGTTCCCCTCGGGACGAGTCACCAGGAAAGAGTGCGCGGCGAAGGAGGAGCGAGCATTGTTGCCCAAGGCGAACACGCTGTCGGTGAGGAGGTACGGGAAAATGCCGGCCGGCTCGATGGGCTGGTCGAGGTTGCCGATTGACTTGGTGGGGCAAGCGGCTGCCGCGCGCCACAGAGCGGCTTCCTGCTCCGGGCCAGCGGGCTGACTGATGAGAACAGAGCGGCCGGCGGTGTCCATCGCAATCAGGTCGGGAGCCCAGTTACGGGCCGAGTCGCACCGGATGCAGCGAGTGTCCACGAACCATGGGCCGGCAACATTATCAGGGTGGGATTGGTCGAATCTGGGCATGATCAACCTCCTCTGACCAAGGTCATACTCTTTCATTATCCACGTGCTTAGAATCGGCAATTATTCCCATTTCGGCGTGCCGAAATAATCCCAGAATGCAGGAGGCCGAGGGTAAGCAGCGGACCCACCGGCAATATAGTGCCTCTGCTCCATCCTAACAACCGGTCCGGACAACGTCCGCCCCTACAGCTGGGCCACCTGGCTATCCAAACTACTCACCGGTGAGAGCTCATGCCACTGGGCCGCCTGGCTCAAGGCCAACTACACCGGCTGGACTCGGGTGCCTTCGGACTTCAGCCAGGCCAAGTGGCTCATCGACCACGCCGCACTGGTCAACGAGCAGAAATACGGCTGGGAACAGACGGCTACACCGTCCACGTCGAGGACCAGAACTTCTTCCGCCTGCGCGGCCAGTCCGCCACGCTGGCCGTACACCGTGAACACCCTCACTGAGCACATGGACATGCTGATGGTGTGCCACCATCTCAGCCCCCGGGTTGCCGGAGGACGTGGCCTTCGCCGAGAGCCGCATCCGGCCGGAGACGATGGCGGCGGAGGACGTGCTGCACGACCTGGGCGTCATCAGCATGTACGCCTCGGACTCGCAGGCCATGGGCCGGGTGGGCGAGAACTTCACCCGCCTGTTCCAGACCGCGGACAAGATGCGGCAGTTCAAGGGCAAGCTGCCCGATGACTCGCGGACCCACGATAACTTCCGCGTGCTGCGTCTACCTGGCCAAGCTGACATCATCCGGGCGTCACCACGGCATATCGCACCTGGTGGGCTCGCTGTAGCCGGAAACTGGCGGACATCGTGCTGTGGCCGCTGGGCAGCTCGGGGCCAAACCCCAAGATGATAATCAAGGGCGGCATGATCTGCTGGGCCGTCATGGGGCGATCCCAACGGTTCGATAACCACCGCCGAGCCCTCTTTCTACCGACCCATGTTCGGGCAGCTGGCAAGGCGGTGGCCAGCACCTTCGTCACCTTCGTTTCTCGCGCGGCGTACGACGCTGGCGTCCACCGTGACCTGGGGCTGACCCGGGGTCGAGCCGTGCGCGGCTGCCGGACAATTACCCAAGCGCAGATGTCCGCAATGATGCGATGATTGCCCGTCATCGAGTCGACCGGACCCTACACGGTGAGGTCGACGGCGAGATCGCCACGGTGCCCGCCGGCAGAAAAGCCCTCAGCCTGGCGCAACTGCATTCCTGGTCTAAGGACGCTGAAGATGACGGCAGACGCAGCAGCGCGAGTTTCTCGCCGCCCTGCAGCTTGCCGACTCTTTCTTTTCCGTCGGGGCATACGCCCACTCTCAGGTGCTTGAAGGGATGGTGACGAGGAGGGTGGGTGAGGAACGCGACGACCTGGGGAATACTCTGCACAACCTGCTGGTTTGGTCGATCCTGCGTGCGATGGCGTCGCGTTGCTAAATGGTGACATACTGGCGCGCGGGATCGGGGGACACTCGGCCCGTACGTGGACGACATCGACCGGCAACTGCGCACGATGAAACTGCGGAGGAGCTGCGGCACGAGCGCTCCTGCACGCCGGCCGCACGCAGCCTGGACGAAGGCGCCGCTGGTCTGCGGACGGTCAGTTCGTCTGCCGTTCACGGCGCCAATTTCGGCACCTGGTGTTGCACGCGAAGCACGACCGGCCCGCAGCTTTTGTCCAGTCGCGCTAGTTTTTGCGTGACTAATCCTCGCGCGCGGGGATCGCGGCCGAGGAGTCGCCCTGCTGGTGTTGCGGCCACAGCTTACGCCGTGGGCGTGCTGGTGCGCGGCCCATAACGGATGCTGCCGCTGACCCATTGCCGACGGCTTCAGCACCTCCTTCATAGAGCTGCTGCATGGCCCGTGGCCGGTTTGGCAGACCTGACGCTGCACTCGGCTGGATCAGATGACATCCTCCTCACGCCCCAAGCGGACATCGCGTCGATGCTGCACGAACACGACGAGGTGCGGATGTTCGCCAGCTGACGGCGCGCCCGCCGGCGGGTAGCAGGTGGTAATTTCAATGATGTCCTTGCGCCAGTCAAACCCGGCACGGGTATAATCCAGCCAATATGCCACACGCGTTGCCGACCGTTCGCCGACCCATCACGGAGATTTCAGCATGACCACCGCCAAACGCGAAATCTCCACCCCCCTTCCACTCCCGACCCTCCCAAACCCCCGACGAGAAGATGACCGCCCGCCCAACACCTGTCCTCACCGGCAGCGCACACTTCCTGGCACAACATCTCGGCAACCTCCAAGCCAACCATCGTCGGATCTGCACCGCTACATACCCTTGCGCCCACCGCACAACGCGACGATATGACCGGAGTGGTTTACACCGGATCTCCTGGTGGCGTTCAACGTCGACCGCTTCACTACCTCGCCCACAACGGATATGTCATCTCGGAACAGGCAAAGCCTCCCGACTTCGTCCTTGAGGTCGCGTCGGCGTCGACCGGGCGGCGAGATGTGTCGACAAGGGTCATCTACGCCGAGCTGGGCATCGCCGAATACTGGGCGCTTTGACGAACGGTCCAATCCACGCTCCCGGCTGTCCGGCGACGGTTGGTGGACGGAGGATACGACCCATCGAGATCACCGAGATGCCGGACGGCACCTCAGAGGGCGCAGCGTCGTCCTCGTCTGGAACTCCGCTGGACGACGGTCACCTGGGCTGGCATGACCCTGAAACCGGCGCCACATCGCACACCTTTGACACCGAGCGCGAAGGGCGCCTTGAGGAGCGCGAAGCCCGCCTTGCGGAGCGCGAGGGCCGATCTCCAAGCCGAAATAAGGGTTCGAGAACTTGAAGAGGACTGCAACAATTGGAGGCAACTGATACCCGCCAAACTGTCCGCGACCCGGAATTCTCGACACAATATTGTGGCTCCCAGGTTGTGGACCACAGACACCGCGATGAAGCAAACGGCGGGAGCCGCCCTGATAGCAAAGCCACGGACGGTAAACAGCCGGCGCGCGCTAACTGTGAAGGCTCATCCTGGCTCGGTGCCGCCTATCGCCATGTTTTCAGGCCGGACCCGGGGGTAGAGCGATGGTGGCAGGTAACGGCTCGGGTATGCGGGTTCCCCCGCACAAGTGGAGAAAATGAGAAAGATTCCTCGAATTGGCGTGGGCGGCCGGTGGGCTCGGGCAAGACCACGTTGGTGGAAAGCTGGTCCCATGCTGATGGCAAAAGGCCGGCATCCTGTGGTCATCACCATGACATCTCACCCGGGAAGGACGCGGAACATGTCACCAACACCCTGCGGGACGTGTCGACACCGGCCGCATCCGGGGCGTTGACCACACCGGCGCCTGCCCGCACGCGGCGGTGCGGGAAGATCCCAGCCTCAACCTGCTGGCGGTGGAGGAGCTGACCGAGGCTTACCCCGACTCCGATATATCGTCCTGATTGAAGCGGCGGCGACAACCTGACCCTCACGTTCAGCCCCGCCCTGGCCGATTTCCAGATCTACGTGATCGACGTGCAGCGGGCGACAAGATTCCCCGCAAGCGGGGCCAGGGCATCACCCAGACCGACCTGCTGGCGGTCAACAAGACCGACCTGGCCCCGCACGTGGACGCCGACCTCGACGTGATGCGCCGCGACCTCGACATGGTGCGGGGTGAGCGCCCGTTCGTATTCACCAACTGTCGCACCGGCGAGGGATTGAACACGGTGCTGGACCATATTCTCGATGCAGTCGGTAACCCTGAAGCGGGCTGCTGAACCTCCACGCCCCGGCAGGACGGGCTAGCCGAACTGGTCCTGGAGCGGCGGGCCGGCCGCACCCGGCTGACCCGCTCGCGGACCAGGCCGCCCCTGCTGGTCCAGAAGGCGCTGTACCCAAACCACACTATCCGGCATGCCCGTCGCTATGTTCGTCCGAATTCCCCGCCACTTCGGTTGTTGTCTGACAGAGTATCCGGTTGGCCGGCCGGACCCGGGGTTGCGCTCGGCGAGGTCGCGGTATGGGTCTACCTACGACGCCGACGGGGTTGACCAGCGGGTGTTCCCCTCCTGCATCTCAAAAGGCGGCGAAGTTGCGGACACGTAGATGAGGTTTTCCTCCCCGATGTTGCGGATCGAGTGGCTGGTGGCGGGGGGCACCAGGATGGCGGTGCCGGGCCCAACCTCCTCAACCTCGTCGCCGACCCTCATGGCGCCGCGTCCCTGCACGACCACGTACACCTGCTCCCGCCCGTCGTGGGAGTGGACAGCCTGTTCGCTGCCCGGCTCGCCTTCCACCCAGGTGACCGCCAGGTTCTCGGACCCGAACTGACCCGAGGCCAAAAGCAGGTGGGAAACCTGCCCGCCGCGATGATTTCGTGGACTCTGGTCCAAAGTCTGGATGTTCATTGGCAAGACCTCTTGTTGATTGATTCAAACGGTTATTTGCGCTCACGCGCGGTTTCTCGCGAAAGCGTGTCCCGGCGCGATACGTGGGCCAGACACCAATCCGCTCCTCATCTTACCATCCGGCGTCGGCCGGCAAGTGGTGACGCATGTGCTTTTCGTCAAAAGACTTTCTTGCGGGAAGCGCGTACGACGTGTTAGATTTCGGCTCACTATTGAGGTGGATTGAATGCTGCATAACAGTAAACCTTTGATGATAATTGGCCTGATAATGGCCCTGCTGGTATTGGTGGGATGCACTAGGGAAGTGGTCACAGAAGTGGTGGTCACCGCGACGCCCGGCCCGGTCGGCGCAGGTTCGACCGTGGAGGTGACGCCTACCGAGTCCGCTCCTGAGACTTCAGCCCCGGCGGCGGTTCCCGCGACTCCCGAACCCCAGCAGTCGCAGCCGGCGCCAACCGATGACGAGGAGCAGGTCTATCAAATCGGTATTTCGGCAGACCTGACCACCACCAACTACTGGGCCTACCTGGGGCCGGATGGGACCATTTGGAACCAGTATGTCCTGGGTGGAGACAAGCCGGTGCTATACACGTATTCGGCGCAGAGGTTCGACTGGGTGCCGGCCGCTGGCGGCGGATTTCCCCACGGCGCTGCAGGAAGAACAGGTCGCCGGAGCAGACTTCTGGGACCACAGAAGTGCGTGCTAAAGGAGGGCGTGAGTGGAGTGATGGCGCCGAAGTCACCGCCGAGGACTTCGTGTTCACGGCTCACACCGCATCAGAAATGCGGCTGCCGGGTAACTGGCCGTCCATAGTGGATCCGGAATTCTTCGACCATGCGGAGGCGCTGGATCCGTACCGCCTGAAGATTTACTTCAAACAGAAGCCCGGCCTCGCCCGGTGGCAGTTCGGGTTGGCGTTCATGCCGATCCTTTCCCGGAGCTACTGGGAACCAGTGGTGACTGCGGCCAGGCAAGGGGCCGAGGTCACCGAGCAGCAGAAGGCACTGTTCGCCCATGTCCCCGAGAACGAACCCACCGCCGGCGGCTACGGGTTCCAGAAGTGGGAGCGCGGCGCTTTTGCGGAGAAGGCAAGGAACTCCCGCTATTTCTTCAGCGACTCCGTGGTTACCGAATACGCCAGTGGTGGGTACGCCGAGGCAAAGTCGGGCGTCTACGAATTCGCCGCTTACGGGGAGACCGGCGGCGAAAAAGCGCTGGAGTACACGGTGGGGCCGTACGCGGAGAGCACAATCTACTCGATATACGGCAGCCAGGACGCCACGGTTCTGGCGCTGAAGAAAGGAGACATTGATTTCATGCTGAACCCCCTGGGGCTGTCCCGGGGGTTGCAGAAGCAGTTGGAGGGTGAGGACGGACTGGCGGTGATCGAGAATCCGTCGGACGGCGTCCGATACCTGGGGTTCAACTTCCGCAAGGAGCCGATGGACAATCAGGCCTTTCGCCAGGCGGTAGCGACGCTGATCGACAAGGAGTTCATCTCGCAGACGGTGCTGCAGGGCGTGGCGTTCCCGATGTACGCCATGGTGCCCGAAGGCAACCGAGCCTGGTACAACCCCCATGTTCCCCAGATTGGAAAGGATATGACCCGCGGAGAACGGATTGCGCGGACCGTCGAGCTGCTCAAGGGCGCGGGGTTCACCTGGGAAACCGAGCCCCGGGTGAGCGAGGACGGCAGGTTCGTGGAGCAGCGGGGCGAGGGTCTGAAAATGCCCAACGGCCAGCCGATGCCGGCCATAAGCATCCTGGCGCCGAGCCCCGGCTACGACCCGCTGCGGTCGACGTTCGCCATCTGGATTGAGCGATGGCTGAACGAGGTAGGCATCCCGGTGCACGCAGACCTCACCGGTTTCAACCTGATCGTGGAAAAGGTGTTCGACCAGCAGGACTTCGATATGTGGATCCTGGGCTGGGGCCTGAGCCTGTACCCGGACTACCTGGAGTCGTTCTTCCACAGCCGGCACTCCGGACTGGAGGGGCACAACCCCGGCGGCTACGACAATCCGGAGTTCGACCGGCTGGCCGACGAGCTACTGGCAGAGACGGACGTTGAGGCGGCGCGCGATCTGGTGTTTGAATTGCAGGCGTTCCTCGCGGAGGACCTGCCCTACGTTCCGTTGTTCGATACGCCGCTGGTGGAAGCCTACCGGAGCGACCAGGTCGACTACCCGTACACGCGCTCCCTGGGCGGCCTGCAGAATGCCTCGGGCCTGACGACGCTGGTTCAGTTCAAGTAGTGGGTCGGTACAGCCGTCGGGCGGTTTGGTTCCACGGCGGTCTCGGGGCGGCCACGGATTGCGGCGCGGCCGGCGTGCGACACGCGGTGAGTAGCGTGAGCGATAGACACAAGGGTGACACCAGGAGCCGGCTGCGATGACGAATTACCTGGCGAAACGGGCCGGCCAGATGGTGCTGACGCTGTTCCTGATCGTCACGCTGACGTTTTTCCTGGTGCAGGCGCAGCCCGGGGACTACGCCACCTTCTACGCGCTTAATCCCGACCTGCCCGCGGAGGTCAGGGCGCAGATCAAGGAGTCCTTCGGGCTGGACAAGCCGCTGTGGGAGCAGTACCTCATCCACATGAAGAACACCTTCACCGGGAACTTTGGCGTGTCCTTCGGGCATTTCCCCCGGCCGGTGATCGAGGTGCTGGCGGAAAGGCTGCCCCGCACGGCAGTGCTGTTTCTGACCGCGACGGCGGCGTCCTTCTACATCGGGTTCTTCCTGGGCAAGGCCATCGCGTGGCGCCGGGGCGGCGTGCTGGAGTATGCGGCGACCATCTCGGGCGCAACCTTGTTCACGGCGTTCACGCCGGCGTTCGGGCTAATGATGATCTGGATATTCGCGTTCAAACTGGGATGGTTGCCGGTGGGGAAGTTCCTGGACCCGTTGGTGTGGCGGGGCGCGGAGGTCAGCGCCAACCATGTGTTCAGCTACATGCTGGTGACGGCGGCCGCCTTCGTCGTCTTCGCGTTTCTGGTCCTGTTCTTGTTCAGGCGGTCCGGCCGCATCGGGCGCGCGCCGTGGGTGGCGCCGGTAATCGTGGCTGGGGCGCTGGCGATCCCAGTGGCGTGGGCGTTTTCCGATCTCGGATACCTGGCGCTGGACATCCTCCGGCACATGATCCTGCCCATCGTCACGCTGACGCTGATTTCGTTCGCCGGCACCATGCTGCTGACGCGGAACAGCATGTTGGAAACGATGCGCGAGGACTACGTGATGGCGGCGCGGGCCAAGGGGCTGCCCGAAAAGGTAGTGCGGGACCGGCACGCCGCACGCAACGCGCTGCTCCCGGTGGTCACCAGCCTGGTTTACAGCCTGATCTTCGCGATTGATGGCAGCGTGATTATCGAAGCGGTGTTCTCCTGGCCCGGCACCGGCATGACCCTGCTCGATGCGGTGCGGTCCGAGGACCTGCCCCTGGTCATGGGGGCCATGATGTTCATCGGGTTGTTTTCGCTGCTGGCTCACGTCATCGTGGACGTGCTGTACGTGTACCTCGACCCGCGGATCCGCTACCAGTGATCAACCCGCATCACGACCAGCACGCCGTCATCGGCGAACCGCCGGGGATTCCCGAGCCTCCGTTCGTTGACCTGCACCCAGGCCGTTCGCAGATGGCGATGGCCCGGGCAAGGCTGGCGCTGCGGTCGTTTCGGAGTGGCTGGGCCATCTTCGTGGAGAGCCGCATCGGGTTGCTGTCGCTGGCGACCATCGTCCTGTTCGCGCTGATGGCGATTTCGCACCCCATACTCATGGTCACCGTGTGGGACGCCGAGGTGTACGACCCGGTGACGGGGTACGCCTTCGACCGTTTCGAGCACCCGTCGCCGCCGAACTGGAAGCATCCGCTGGGCACCGACCCCCTGGGGAGGGATGTGCTCAGCCAGTTGCTGTCCAGCACCCGCTCGGAATTTGTGCTCGGCATAACCGCGGCCCTGGTCACCGTGGGCATCGCCACCACGGTGGGCGCGGTTGCCGCCTACTACGGCGGGCTGGTGGACGCGCTGTTCATGCGCCTGGCCGACCTGATCATCGCCCTGCCGGGCATTTCGCTGCTGATCGTGCTGAGCGCGCTGTTCAAGCTGAACCTATTCTACCTGGCGTTGATCATCGGACTGCTGGGAGGGTTTGGCGGCACCGCCATCATCCTCAAGTCGCAGGCGTTGAGCATCCGCGTGAAGCCCTACATCGAGGCGGCGCGGGTGGCCGGCGGCGGGCACTTTCACATCATCTTCGTGCACATCATCCCCAACCTGCTGCCTCTGTCGCTGCTGTACATGATGTTCACCGTGACGGGAGCGATCTTCGCGGAGGCCGTGCTCTCCTTCCTGGGCCTGCTGGACCTGAGGATGAGCTGGGGGATCATGATCCACACGGCGAACACCGGGGGTTACCTGCTGGGTGGAACCAGGTACTGGTGGCTCATCGTACCAGCCAGCGCGTCGATCACCTTCCTGTGCAGCGCGTTCTACCTGGTGGGGCGCGCGCTGGACGAGGTGGTCAACCCCAGGCTGCGGCGGCACCATGGGTGACGCCATCATCAAGTCGCGCCAGCTGACAGAGGCTCCGTAAAATGGACATTGGCCGTTGAAGTGTCCGTAAATTTTGAGTATACTCCCTACTAAATATTATTTGGACATTGACTGGTTTTCTGTCCATGTTGCGAGGTGCTCAATATGCCGAGCTGGGACGTTAATTTCGACTTGCGCCTGGCGACCAGCGCGCAGAACATTGTAGAGGATTTGGCTAAAATTCACGCCTTGGCAAGCGTGATCAGAGGTATTCCTATTCCGCCACCGGTACAGCAACGTCTAGACCAGCTCAACATCATGAGGGCAGTTCGCGGGACTACCGGAATCGAAGGTACTGAACTTTCCGAGGAAGAAGTCAGCCAAATTGTGGGGTCCCCAATCAACATCTCAGTACTCGGGCCTGACCGTGAGCGTGAGGAACAGGAAGCGCGCAACGCGAATACGTTGATGCAGTTCGTTGGCGGGTACATGAAGAATCGCCCCGATGCCTCGCTGACAGAACCTTTGTTGCTGCAATTCCACGAGATCCTCACTGCTGAAATCAATTATGAGCACAACGAACCCGGTAGATATCGAAGCCACGCGGTGAATGTAGGTCCTTATCGGCCTCCCTCGACTCGGGAGGAGGTTCAAGACCTGATGACCGCGTTCTTCACCTGGTTTAATACGGGGCTTCCGAGCACTTGGGACCCGGTGCTGAGGGCAATAATTGCGCATTTTTACGTAGTGAGCATCCATCCATTTGGAGACGGCAATGGGCGTACGTCGAGAGCCGTAGAAAGTTTTCTTCTTTACAAAGCCGGGGTAAACGTTCGCGGATATTATTCGCTTGCCAATTATTATTATCAGCACCGTGACGAGTACATATACCATTTGAACGATATACAAATGCGGGGAGGGTCAGATCTGACTCCATTCGCTTCATTTGCACTCAAAGGATTGGTGCAAGAGCTTCAGGCTGTTCATAACGAAGTGCTGGAAGAGGTTAGGGTATTGGCCTTTCGAGACTATGCGCGTCGTACCCTGGCCGACGCCGGCAAGCTCGGCAATCCGGCGGGGCAGAGGCAATTGCAATTGCTTACTGAGTTAGCCAGCCGACCAGTCTCTGTGAAAGCGTTGCGTTCAGGATTAGACCCTCTCGCAAGACTTTACAGGGACGTAACCCCAAAAACCCTCGCACGTGATTTAAACTACCTGAAAGAACAGAACTTGGTGAACCTGGCGGGTGACGAACTACAAGCCCGTGTAGATTTGATGACTCAATTCACCGCCTGATTTGCTGCGATTGACGAGATTGCCACGCTTCACTTGCGGCGACAAATTGGAGGCGCTAGGCTGTTCCGACCTAATCCGCTTACGATAAAAGCCAACGCCGAACTCGTCCTGGAGGTCATTGATCTCTCCGTGCGTTACCAGACCCGGCAGGGCGAGGTACAGGCGGTGGAGGGCGTCAGCTTCGAGTTGGGGCAGGGGCAATCGCTGGGATTGGTGGGGGAGTCGGGCTGCGGCAAGACATCGGTGGCCAACAGTCTCATGGGCTTGCTTCCGGAAAACGCACGGCTGGCCGGAGGCCAGATCAGGCTCGGTGGAACGGACCTGCTGCGACTGTCCGACGAGGAGATGCGGCGCTATCGCTGGAGGCGCATTGCGATGGTGTTCCAGGCGGCCATGAACTCCCTGGACCCGGTGCATCGGGTCGGGCAGCAGGTCATCGAGGCGATCGAGGCCCACGGCATGGAAACGACGCTGTCGGATGCCCGGGAGCGGGTGGCGCGCCTGTTCCGCATGGTGGGGCTGGACCCGCAGCTGATGGACCGGTATCCCCACGAGTTCAGCGGCGGGATGCGGCAGCGGGCGGTGATCGCGATGGCGCTGTCGTGCGATCCGGACCTGATCATCGCCGACGAGCCGACCACCGCCCTGGACGTCATCGTGCAGGACCGCATCCTGCGCGAGTTGAAGCTCGTTCAACAGGAACTGCGGATGGGCATGATATACATCAGCCACGACATCGGCGTGGTGGCCGAGGTTACTGACCGGATCGGCGTGATGTACGCCGGGCGACTGGTGGAGCTGGGCGACACCGCCGATGTGTTCCGGTCGCCGATGCATCCGTACACGGCGGCGCTGATGTCGTCGTTTCCCAGCGTGCACGGCGAGAGGTTGCCCCTGCGGAACCTCGCGGGTGAACCGCCCAACTTGATCGACCCGCCCTCGGGATGTCCGTTCCATCCCCGGTGCCAGTACGCAGACGACACCTGCCGGACCGAATTTCCGGCCCGGGCAAATCGAGGAGACCACTGGGCCGCCTGCTGGCATCCCCTGGACCTGGCAGCATCAAGCGATGTGAGCCGCGATGCTTGCTGACAGCGGGACCGCGTCGATAGACGGACGGCTGGACGGCAACGGGGAGGCGCTGGTCGCGGTGGCGGGATTGACCAAGCGGTTCCCGGTGACGAAGAACCTGTTCCGCCAGCCGTCCAGCTTCATCCACGCCGTGGACGACGTGTCGTTCCGCCTCGCGCCCGGCAAGAGCCTGGGGTTGGTGGGCGAGTCGGGCTGCGGCAAGACGACGGTGGGCAAGCTGCTGGTGAAGTTGCTGGAACCCACCTCCGGCGAGATACGCTTCCGCTTCCCGGCGGGGGATGCGCACGGCGGGTCGGGCCAGCCGGTGGACGCCGCCGCGATACGTTGGGGCCAGTTGCGCGCCTTCCGCCGGCAGGCGCAGATGATCTTCCAGGACCCGTACGAGTCGATGAATCCCCGGCGTACCATATACGACACCATCGCCGAGCCGCTGGCGGTGCAGGGGATCGGCAGCCTGATGGACCGGGTGGACCGCGTGACGGAAATCCTGACCCAGGTGGGCCTGACGCCAGCATCGTCATTCCTGTTCCGGCACCCCCACGAGCTTTCGGGAGGGCAGCGTCAACGCGTAGCCATCGCCCGCGCCCTGGTCATCGGCCCGTCCTTCGTGGTGGCCGACGAGCCGACGTCCATGCTGGACGTTTCCAGCCGAACGGGCATCATGTTGCTGATGCAGGAACTAGCGGCGCGACTGGGCATCGCCTACCTGTACATCACCCACGACCTGGCGGTGGCCCGCTACATGTGCCACCGCATCGCAGTCATGTACCTGGGCAAGATCATCGAGCTGGCGGAAACCGAGGAGCTGCTGCGCAACCCGCTGCATCCGTACACCAGGGCGCTGCTCTCGGCCGTGCCCGTGCCCGATCCCACATACCGGCGCGATCGCCCCGACATACGGGGAGACTTGACCCTGCCGATAGATCCGCCGGCGAGATGCCGCTTCTACGACCGCTGTCCGATCGGCACCGACTTCTGCCGGGACAACCCGCATCCTCCGATGGAAGAACGGGCCGCGGGCCATTGGGTCGCGTGCTACGAGGCGTGATTGCCGGTCCGGACGGTACCCTCGGCGTGTTTACTTTCGGCTACGAAGCCGGCGCTGCACAGGTAAGCCACGCCGTGTCGATGTAAAATACCAATCACCGAACCGACCAACGCAGGTGAAGATCATGAACGACTGGAGCACGTGCGCGGCCATCGAGAGTACTCCGGGCAAGGTCAGCGGATCGTGGATATTCAAGGGCACCAGGGTCCCGGTCAGCGCACTGTTCAACAACCTGAAATCCGGAGCCACCATCGACGAGTTCATGGATTGGTTCCCTTACGTGACACGCGTTCAGGTTGATGCGGTCTTGACCCATCAGATCCAATCGTTGGCAGGCGGACCTGTTCATGAGGACACTGCTGGACCACAGCGTGCCCCGGCCTCTCAAGAATAATCTTCCAGGTCACGATACGGACACCGCCGCAGAGAGAGGGTGGCACGAGCTGCACAACGGCGAACTGCCGGATCGGGCCGAAGCCGACGGGTACGATCTGCTGGTCGCCGCCGACCGACAGATGCCTTTCCAGCAGAACTTCTCCGTGCGCAATATCAGCGTGCTGGTCCTGACGACCAACTCCTGGCCCATCCTCCGGCAACGGCTGGCCGACATCGACCAGGCTATAAATGCCCGGGGTCGCAGCCAGATAAGCGAATTGGATATAAGTTAGGTTCGGCGGAAAGAACGGCACGAGGTACCCATGACTGACGTTGAAGTCATCATAGTCGGAGGGGGCATCGCGGGAGCGTCCGCCGCCTTTCACCTGGCAGCGCACGGGCGAAGCGTCACGCTGCTGGAGAGGGGCGAGATCGCCTCCGAGGCGTCGGGCGTCAACGCCGGCGGCATCGGCGCGCTGGGATGGGGGCACCTGCCCGACCTGGAATCGTACCTGACCATGGGCAGCCTCCAGATTTTCCGAAGCCTCCAACTGGACTTGGGCTACGACATCGAGTTTCGCGCTTCCGGCGGGCTCCAGGCGATCCAGAGCGAGGAGCAGTACGTCTACGCCAGGGACCGGGTGCTCGCGCTGAAGTCCCGTGGCTACACGCTGGACCTGCTCACGGTGAACGAAGCGCGGAGCATCGAACCGGAGCTCAGCCCCGAGTTGGCCGGCGCGATGCACTTTCCCCTCAGAGGGCAGGCCGATCCCAAGAAGGCGACCCGTGCCTTTGCGGACGCAGCGGCGGAACGGGGAGCGAACATCCTGACCGGGCGGGAAGTGATCGGGATCAGCAGGACGACCGGGGGAACCTACCGAGTCGCCTGCCTGGGGGAAACGCACGAAGCGCAACGCTTGGTCCTTGCGGCGGGGGCCTGGTGCGGGCCGCTGGGCGAGATGCTTGGGCTTCGCATACCCATAGTTCCCGTGCGCGGACAGATGTGGGCGACGCAGCCGCTGCCGCCGCGGGTGTTCTACTCGTTGTCCTCGGCCGAATCCTACGCGCACTGGAGCCGCAGCCCGGGTAGCGATGCCGACACGCCTCCCGAACTCACGCACCCCGGTTCCCGCCGGGTCACGCGACACCTGTACGGACGGCAGAACCGGGACGGCGAGATAATCTTTGGGGGCGACCGGGAGCTGGCCGGCTACGACTACACCGTGGACGCCGGCGGCGTGGAGGTGAACTTCGGCCACGCCAGCGAAATCCTGCCCATGCTGGCAGGTCTGACCATCAGCCGCACCTGGTCGGGCATGATGCCCTTCTCGCTGGACGGCAAACCGATAATCGGGAGGATACCGCAGCTGGATGACCTGTACGTCGTCAGCGGGCTGGCGTCGTCGGGATTTGGCCGCGGGCCGATGGCGGGCAAGCTGATCGCGGACTACCTGCACACTGGGCACCGGCCCACGGTGTTGGCGGAGTCGGATCCGGCGAGGTGCGTCACCACGTTGAGCTGACCTGCTCACGCTGACGGTTGGTGTATCTCCACCTGCCTCTTCACCAGCGGGGTCAGCAGCATCACCGGCAGCATCAACAGCAGACCCACGCCGGCGTTCAGCCCAATGGCTACCGAGATGGTGAACGTCTGGGCGATGGCCCCGATCTCCACGCCGCCGATGAGGTGCCCCAGGCCGTTCACGAACCCCTGCGATCCCATGATCCTGCCCCGCATTTCCGCCGGGGTGCACAGCATCAGGATGGTGCTCTGCATGGTGCTGAACCCCGACTGACCCACTCCAGAGGCGAACAGCACCAGGAACGACACCAGGAACCACGGCGACCACGCCACGGTCGCCACACCGACGGCGACGATGGTCGCGCCGAACGCAAAGTAGCGGCCGTGGAAACGGTAGCGTCGCCGCGTCGCGATGATGATTGCTCCCACGAACGCCCCGATGCCGTCGGCCGACCCCAGCAACCCGCCCAGGGCGTACCCGACTTTCAGCACGTCCGTGGCGACCACCGGGATGAAGTACTGCAGCGGCAGTACCATGCCGTTCATCACCAGGGAAATGGTCAGCACCCCCAGCACGAATTTATTGGAGAAAGAGTGCCCGATACCCGATACGATGCCCTGAAAGAAGGCGGTGTCCCGCACGATCAGCATGGAGCGCTCCGGCAATCTCATCCTGAAGATCAACAGCGCCGAAATCAGGTCCAGCGCGACCAGCACCATGAACGCGCCGGCGAACCCGTAGAACTCCACCAGTAGCCCGCCGGCAATCGGCCCCAGTATCTTGCCGCCGTTGTTGGTCATGGTCTCCAGCGACATGGCGTGGGCGATGCGGTCCTGGCCGGCGAGGTCGAACAGCGAGGCGCGACGGGTGGGATCGTCCAGCACCTTGGCTGTTCCCTGCGCCAGCACCACAACATAGACGTGCCACGGCTCGATCGATTCCAGGATCAGCAGGACCAGCAGGCACGAAGCCAGGAGCAGGTAGATAGTGTGGATGGTAGCCAGGATGCGCCACCGGTCCAGCCGGTCGGCCAGCATTCCGGCCACCAGCGACAGCGGCGGCCTCGGCCCGTTCAGGACTACCGAGATCAGCCCAACCTGGAATGCCGAGTCGGTCAGCTCCAGCACCAAGTAGCCCAGCACGAGCATTTCCATGCGCCGGGAAGTCTCGTGGATCCACCGGGCCGCCCAGAGCAACCGGAAGTTCCGGTCCTGGAGGACCACAAAAACCGGAGCGCTGGAGATGCGCGCCAACCGTCTGCTCCCACGCCGGCGGCGACTGCGACAACCATGCCCGTCCCGGTCGGCCTTGCCTTCTGCCCGCCCGAAGTCGATAAAATCGGCACGATACGCGGGATGATGACGGCGAGTCAAACGGCGGCCCACCGTGAACCACCCAGGGTCGTTCGATTTTCCAAAATGTCATTGCGAGCGAAGCGCGGCAATCTCGTTGCCGTAGCAGGGGCTCTTACCAAAAATCGTTACGCTACCCCGCGGCCGCCGTCGCGTGCCATTCCCCACGATGACAATCGAATCATCTTGGCGAACCACCGGCCACGCTAGATTTGCAGCGGCTTCTGAACTACCCTACCGGCGACCTCGGCCGGTAGCGGTCTGGATCAAGTGAAGTCTTTTGTCGGTGGTGTCCAATTGAGCCTGGGCCTGGGTGTTCTCGGTTGTGGCTCGTTTGCGGCGGCGTTCGCGCGCTCCGTGAGCGCTTTGAGCGGGGAGATTGACCTGTACTTTGCCAGCCGAGATCTGGGACGGGCGAGGGAATACGCCTCGCGGTTCGGCGGGTTGGACGCTTTCGGGAGCTACGAAGACGCGGTATCCGACCCCAGGGTGGACGCGGTGTACGTGTGCACGCCGCACCACCTGCACCGGGAGCACGCGTCGCTTGCCTTCCGAACCGGCAAACCCGTGCTGGTGGAGAAGCCGATTGCCGGGACCTTGGCCGACGCCGAGGCCATGATCCGGGAGGCCGAATCGGCGGACGTCAACCTCATGGTGGCGGAGAACTACCGCTTCCTGCCGCCGGTGCAGGAAGCAAAGAAACTGATCGATGCGGGCCGCGTCGGGCAACTCAGGTTGATCCAGTTGCACGAACAGTACCCCTTCAAGCCGGCCGGTTGGCGCACCCGGGCCGACCTGAACGGCGGCGGCGTCCTGATCGACGGCGGCATCCACAAGCTGAGTGCGGTGGCATACCTGGTGGGTCGGCCCAACGAGGTCTACGCTCGCGAAATACTGCCCGGGCAGCCGGGCCTGGAGGCTGAGGATGGGGCGGTGGTAATCACCCGAGATGCCGGTGGCGTGGTCGCGATGATCAACCACTCGTGGAGCGTTGTCCCTCCGCAACCGCACTCGTGGGTGTCCATCTCGGGAACTGAGGCGTCGCTGTACTTCGAGCCGGGGAGGCCGTGGCTCAAGATAACCGACGCCGACTCCGAAACGACCGCGACACTTGCAGATCACGGCAATGGGTTGGTTCCCATGGTTAGGGAGTTCCGGAGCAGCATCATCGAGGGGCGAGAGCCGGCCATGACCGGCCGTGAAGGGATGGCCGACCTCGCGCTGGTACTCGCCGCGTACCAGTCGATGGAAACGGGCCTGCCGGTAAACCCGCGCTGAGGCCTCCGGCAGGTCAGATTGGCTAGACCGACGTCTGCGTAATTACCCTGGGAGCAACCTTGCGGGAGAGCCAGCGGCCATCGGCGGAGCTGCCCAGCAGTTGCCCGTCGCGGACGATCACCTTGCCGCGCAGCATCGTCATCACCGGGTAGCCCTCGCACTGGAAACCGTCCCAGATGGAGTAGTCGGATTCGGCGTGCAGCTCATCAACGGTGATGGTCTTCTTCAGGTTGGGGTCGAAGAGGACGATGTCGGCGTCGCTGCCCACCGCGATGGCGCCCTTCTGCGGGTACATCCCGAGGATCTTGGCGGCGTTGGTCGAGGTGATGGCGGCGAACCGTTCCAGGTCGATGCGCCCGTTGGCCGCCAGTTTGGTGTAGGTGACGGGCATGCGGGTCTCGATGCCGTTGTGGCCGCCGCACAGGGTGCGGATGGTGTCGCCGGCCAGTTTGATGTTCTTGTAGGTGGTCCACTCGTCGGTGGCCGTGGTGCAGATCGGGCCGTCCACCAGCCCCTGCTGCAGCGCGTCGCGGTCGTCGGAGAACTTGATGGCCGGATAGGTGTGGATGGCCAGGCCGTCGGGTTCCAGGTAGTCGTCGCAGGTGAACTGGAGGTAGTTGTGCAGGGCCTCGCCGTACACCGGCAGCTGAGCGCCGCGGGCCTCGGCGATGGCGGCCACGCCCTCCTTGGCCGTGGTGTGGACGAAGTAGATCCCCGTCTCGGTCTTCTGGGCCAGCCGTATCACCTTGCGGAAGGAGATGTCCTCGGAGATGTTGTTGTGCGCCAGGTGCAGGTTGGACCCGTGGTCGCGGCCCTCGCGTTCCAGCTTCTCCTCCATGTAGGTGACGATGTCGTCCTCTTCGGCGTGAACGGCCATGATGCCGCCGTGTTTGCCGACCTCCTGGAAGATCTCCCAGAGATGGCCCATTGGAACCCGAGCATGGAAGGTGGTGAAGATCTTGAAGCTGGCGACGCCGGACTGGATCGCCTCGCCGATCTCGCCCATGGTGCTGGGCGGGATGGCTCCGGCCAGGATGTAGTGGAAGGTGTAGTCGGTGTAGGAGTGGCCGCGGAAGGTATCCCGGCGCGTCTCGATCTGGGCCATGATGGGATCGGACGGCGGCACCGCGCCCGGTGTCAGGGGCAACGCCCCGCGAAGTCAACGTAGGTGGTGACGCCTCCGAAGGCAGCGGCGCGGCTGGCCGCCTCGGGCGGTTGGGTGAACACGCCGTCGTCGCCGCCCGCCCAATAGTCGGGCACCGGCACGTTGATGTGGGCATGGGCTTCGATACCGCCGGGCAGTACGATCATGCCGGTGGCGTCGATGGTCTCGCCGGCTCCGATGTCGTCTAGCACTCCCGGCGCGGCCACCGCCGCGATCTGCTCGCCCTGGACGCCCACGTCCCTCAGGCCCACGCCGTCGGGTGTGACCACGGTCCCGCCCTTGATGATCAAGTCCAGCATGATTGCCTCCCGAAAGCGCGTGTTGTGAGCATTGATGACGGCGAACTTTACGCAAGCCGCCCAAGTTGGCCGCGATTATAACGCGTCGTACCGGGTAGTAAGCCGCACATACGGCGACAATCCGGTTGGCGGAAGAGACGCCGTACCAGCGGGGGTATGTTGCCGCGCTTCACTGGCGAAGGCATGAGCGGTGGAACTCGCGGAGCCCGAGTCCCCATCGGCAAAGGTCGGGTATGCGGTGGCGGACGGGTCCGACATCGTCCGCCGTTGACGGCTCAGCCTCTGGCCGCCGCCTGACCCAACACGCTCATCAACTGGCTCACGTCGTCGACATGCTCCAGGTTCTCCAGCATCTCCAGCACGCGCTCGGTATCGGCTTCGGAAAGAGCGCGCTGGAAGCAGTCGCGCACCTTTTCGAGGCGCTGATCCCGGGACATGGGATTGGACGCCGACCCGCGGAAAGCAGAACATTCGGCGCTGATCGTGGTCCCGTCCTTGAGCGCCGCGGTGGCGAGTGTGGCGCCCGACTCGGGGCCTTCCGGTTCCACCCGCATGCGACCCAGCATTTCCTCCATGTCCGGCGAGAAACGGCGGGCGTCGGTGAAAGTGTCGATACCGACCTGCCCGTCCAGGATGGCGGCGGCGGCGCAGTACTCCACGCTGAACTTACCGTCCAAACCGCTGCGAGGCACCGGTCCGGAATGACCCCGTCCACGGCGGTGGATGGTCACCTGCTCGATGTCGGCGACGGCCAGGCCGTTTTGTTCGCGCAGGTTCAGCGCCGCCTCGATCGCGTTCTGCATATAGACTTGAGCGGGGAACCGCTTGATGTCAAAGCCCGGGTCGAGCAACCGCCACGACGCGCCCAGCCCGCCGGTAGCGGTGTCCCAGTCGAACTCGCCACCGAACAGGGCGGCCGCGTAACCCACCGGGGATTCCAGGGCCACGTCGCTGGCGGTGTAGCCCATGCCGGCCAGGATGGCCGCCTCGGCGCCCATGCGGGCGGCGTTGCCCGGGTGGGTGGACTTGACCATGGTGCCGGTGTTGGCGGTGAGCCCGCCGGTGCGCGAGGCCGCAATTCCCAGAGACATCAGGGTTTGATCAGCGTCCAGGCCCAGGGTCTTGGCGGAGGCCGCCGCGCCGCCCATGGGACCCACCAGGCCGGGCGGGTGATACGCGGGAGCGGTGGCCGGCGCCGAGGCGGCCCGCAACCGCCCTTGGATTTCCCAGCCCAAGACATAGGCGGTGATGACCCGCTCGCCCGGGATGTGGTGGTGTTCCGCCAGCGCCAGGGCCGACGGTAGACACGATGAGGTTCCATGGGTGGGCGGGAAACCCTGGATCTCGTAGTCCAGGCAGTGGCCGAAGACCCCGTTGGCAAAGGCGGCGGCCGGGGGGTTGGTCTTGTAGCCCCAGCCCACCACCGAAGCCTGCGGCGAGCCGCCGGCGTCCCGCACGTAGCGGCCGATGATGTCGGCCAGTTCCTGCACCGAACCGGCGGCCATGTTGGCCACACCGTCCAGGATGGCAATTTTGGCCGCTTCCACCACCGCAGGCGGCAGGTTCTCAAAGTCGGTGTCGGCAATAAACTGAGCCAGGGTTCGGGTTGCGCTCATGGATGACCTACCTCACAGGTTGCAGGGATAACTTCAAAAGCAGGAAGCGTTGCCCACATGACAACGACGAACTGCGGCAAAACTATCATTGCGAGAGCAACGTGGCAATCTCGTCGCGGCAACGGTCGCCATTCAGGAGACCGGGCCGAGCGCGACCGCCGAGTGGTTCGACGCGCTCACCATCAGGGCAAGCGGGGTGCGTCAGGAGCCCAGATTGATGATGCTCCAGTGCACGGGATGCGGGCTATAATGTCCCGACTTCAGTTTCGGGGGTGCCATTATGGCCAAGATCAAGCACATTGCCATCACCTGCGAGGACCCGGACGCGGTGGCAAAGTTCTACAAGGAAGGCTTCGAACTCTTCGAAGTCGCCCGCAATGCCCGGCAGGTCCAGCTTTCCGACGGCGACATCAACCTGACCATTCTCAAGTGGAAGACCGACGAGGACGCCGACGTCGGCCCAAACGGCGAGAACTACAGCGGCATTCACCACATCGGATTCCAGGTCGACAACCTGGAGGATACGGGAGCCAAGCTGCGCGACATTGACGGCAATGAAATTGTCCGCCGGGAAGTGGCGGGGGACGGCGAACCGCGTCCGCCTCGGGCCGAGGAGAAGTGGTCGGGTCCCAACGGGCAGGTCCTGGACATATCGGAGCCGGGTTGGCTCCACAAATTGCCCATGGATTAGGAACGAAAATCACAGACCTAGCCACACAACTCGCTTCAAGGGATTGGACCATGACCGTGCAACACCTAATGCTTAAACCTTGTAAAAGATGCAAAGCAGTGAAGCCGGTTGCCGAATTTGGCAGGCATTCTACCCAGGCGGACGGTTACAGGCGTCGTTGCAAACCCTGCGAGACAGAACTCAGGGAGCGACGTGAGCAGAAAAAGGCGAGACGGGCAAATTACGAACAGGAACGGGAAGCGCACCGCGCAATCATACCGCAGCCAGATTATGCCCAATGCCGGAAATGCAACCTTCATGATTGGCGGGCCAGAATAGAGCAGAACGGGGGTTACTGCGATGCTTGCCTGCCAGACGCACAAATGCCGCAGGCCAGCCACCGATGCCCGCAGGATGGTATACCCCTCGCCCAAACTCTGGGTGGGTACGGGATGGATGATGGCGACTGGCGCGCCCTGTTCGAGAAGCAAGGGTGCAGTTGCGCGGTTTGCGGCGGAACCGACCCGGGCGGGTCAGTTTGGCATACTGACCACGATCACGACGTTGAGCGCTTGCTGGGCGCGGTTTTTGTTCGCGGGATTCTTTGTAACCGATGCAATGCGATGTTAGCAACAACGCGAGCCGGCTGGGCAGAAAACGTTGCCTGCCTCCGCTACCTCGCTAACCCGCCCGGCAGAATCTATCGCAGAAAGAAGTGGGGGATGACGGACGAGGATTACCTGGAGCATTCAGCGATGCACAACTTGGCGAAGGCAATGCTAGATAGTTAGGTATGTAATTCCCGTAGGAAACTATAGAGTTCTGTTCATCTCACCCGGCAAAACGGCTCCGGGCCGCGCCGTCGTCAACTTCAAGGAGACCATGTCATGGAAGCAACCTGCGTTACCCACATCGGAATCTGCGTAAGGGACATGAACCGGTCCCTGGCGTTCTATCGGGACATACTGGGAATGACCGTCCTGGGTGACCGCATGACCGACCCCACGGAGAGCGGACGCCTGCACAACTATCTGCACCGGCGCCGGGCCCGACGCTGGGTCAGCCTTGCCTACGGTGACGGGGCAACGCCCACGCTGACCCTCACCAGCCACCCGGGCGATGAGCCCGACGGGGAACCCATCAAGCTGGACATGGTCGGCATCAGCCATATCTCCTTCGGCGTGGCCGATGTGAAGGCGCTGACCGAGGAACTGCTCAACAAGGGCGTTGAACTGGCCGGTCCCATCGAGTCCTTCACCGGCGCCGACGGAGACATCCGCAGCATCTACGTCTGTGACCCGGATGGCATCCTCGTGCAGTTCAATACTCCATGAAATGCGATTGCCCGGTGGCTCCGGTTCAATCACCGGTACGCGCCTGGCACAGCTGGCCGCATGAGGCCGTCAGCAAAACGAAACGCCCGGGAAATTGTTCCCGGGCGTTTGAATTGCATACCTGTCCCCGCTAAACCCGTATCACCCCCACCACATCCCCGTCCGTTTCCTCGATGGAAATTTCGGTGCCGAAGGGGCGGGAAACTTCCTGCAGCCACTGTAAGGTTTCGCGGGCGATTGGTTCTTCCGCCAGCACCGGGCGGCCGCGCTGGGGAATGGGACGGCCAAAGCCCATGTCTATGGGGTACAGGACAACCTCTTTGAGGTCGCCGCCAGCGTAGTTGCACACGGCCACCACGCTCTGCCAGAACACCGGGTCAGCGGCAAAGGCGCGGGTGCCGCCGCCGGAGCGGGTGTCGAGGTAATCGCCAGGCGTGCTGTTGAAGTCCAGCCCGAAACGGCGGTAGGCCTCGTGGGGTAGCCACAGGACGCTTTCATTCTGGAAGACAAAGTTGCCCAAGCTGTAGAAAATGGGGCGATTCTTGTAAATCTCGATGCCGCGCAGGAAGTGGGGGCCGTGGCCCACGAAGGCGGCGCAGCCCTGGTCGATGGTCCAGCGAGCAAAGTCGACCAGAAAGTGGGGTGGCGAAACGCGCGAATGGCCGTGAAAGTCGCCGTCGGGCCCGCTCTCGTGGCAGTGGACCCCGTAGACCTGCCAGTCCGACTGCTTCTGCGCTCCCCGAATCCAGTTGCCCATGCCCAGCCGGTCGTCCTCGTTCAGAGCGGTGCGGACGGCGAACTCCTCGTCCAGGATGAATTTATGGTCCAGGAAATCGATTTCGGTGCTGTGGTCCGCCGCATCGTCGTCGCCCCGAAAGCCGAAGTGGCGGTAGGAGGTGTGCTCCTCTTCGTACCCCAGCTCCAGGTTGGCCCGGTGCAGCGCGTCGAACACGTCCTGCTGCACGTGGTGGGCGATGTCGTGGCGCAGGGCGTTAACCCCCGGTCGACCGGCGAAATCGGGGCGGCCCGCGCCGGCCCGGGACTGCTCGCTGAAGGTGCTGGTGGCGCCCATCACTGCCACCCGGCCGCGGGCCGAGTCCACGTAGGCAGGCGCACGGGCCTCGTCCAGGCTGCGGCCACCGCCGGCATGGGCCAGATCGAACTCCTGGCAGTGCTCCAGGGTAGTCAGGAAACCGCCTTCGGAAAAGTCGAAGGAGTGGTTGCTGGCGGTGGTCACGGCGTTGATGCCCATCCACTTTAGCTCATCGAGGTTGCGGGGGTCGGACCGGGTATAGGTGGCGCTGCTCCATTGCCAACTGCTCTCGTAGTCGTGGAACAACATCTCCAAGTTTACCAGGGAAACGTCGGCTGCCCGGAGAACCTCCACCAGCTTGAGGAAACGGGGCTCCTCGAAGGCCCGCATCCGGCGGGTGATCATGGCGTCGCCGCCCACGGCGATGGAAATATCGCGGCGCTCGGCATCGTAAATCGGTGTGGTCATGTCGGCTCCTTGCTGCGTCGGGACAAGGGTGGGTCAGGTGGGGCGCATTGTAGCAAATGAATGGTTCGCAAACTCCTGCCCGAATCCAGTCGCGGCGAGTTGGTTTCTTGTGTGTGGACCCGGGCGCTAGATTTTGCGCTCAGTTGCGAACGCCGACCTACGGATGCAAAGGTGTTGCAGGGCAATGAATCAGATGCGTACCGGCTTACAACCGATTAGAATGATAATCAGCTACGGTGCGAGGTTAGGCAGCATGACGACCACGGTGGATTACAAGGCCAGCAGCAGGAGCATGATGGCTCAAAGCCGCGCCGAGTTGGACCAGGGCGATCTGCAACAGGCATCCGAGAAGGGTTGGGACGCTGCCGCCCAGATGATGAAAGCGGTGGCCGATACGCGCGGCTGGGAACATCGCCGACACCGGCACCTCCACCAGATCGCCAGTCGGCTCAGAGCCGAGAAGGGAGACCGCGACATCTACCGCCTGTTTGGAACTGCGAGCATATTGCACGAGAACTTCTACGAGAACCAGATGGCGGTCCAGGACATTGTTGAGGCGCTGGACGACGTGGAACGTCTGCTGGACAAGCTGGAGGCGACCATGCCGGAATGACCAGCCGGAACACTTTTCCAGTCTGGCAATCGGTTCGCATTCCATCCTCCCCGCCGATGCTACAATCCCCACTGAAATGACCGCCCCTGACGAACAATCTAATTCCGGTACATCCCTGCCGTTGAGCGGCTATCGGGTTTTGGACCTGGCCGGGTCCATAGGCGTCTACTGCGGCAAGTTGATGGCCGACATGGGCGCCGACGTCATCAAGGTCGAACCGCCGGGCGGCGACCCCATGCGCGACATTGGTCTTTCATTGACAGGCGGCCCGGCCCGGGACGCAGCCTGTATTGGCTCCACTTCAATACCAACAAGCGCAGTGTGACCCTGGACATAGGCTCATCCGAAGGGGAAGCGGTGCTGCGCGAGCTTGCCCTCGCCTCCGACGTGCTGCTAGAGACGGGCGCGCCCGGACACATGGATACCCTGGGCTTGGGCTACGAAAGCCTGGCGGCGGACGCGCCCGGGCTGGTGTACGCGTCCGTCACGCCCTTCGGACAGACCGGACCCTATCGCGATTTCAAGGCGTCCGACCTGGTGGGCTTTGCAATGGGCGGGTACATGTACGTGACCGGCTGGCCCGATACTCCGCCGACCCGATTGTGGGGGTCGCAGGCATACCACACGGCCTCGAACCGCGCTTACATCGCCATACTGCTGGCCCTGTATCACCGCACGATGACCGGCCTCGGACAGTATATCGACGTTTCCATGCAGGAGGCGGTGGCCGCCACCACCGAGCACGTCAACACAACCTACAACTACACCGGCGAGTCGGCGGTGCGTTGCGGGTTCCGCCACGGCGGCCAGTTCATCGCCACCTGGCCGTGCCGAGACGGCTACGCCAGCATCACGACCAACACCCGGCAGGCGTGGGATGACCTGCGGGCCTGGATGGACCGGGATGGCATGGCCGGCGACCTGATGGACGAAAAATACAACGACCACTTCGTCCTGCGGGGCGAGCACTCGGGCCATATCGAGGGCCTTATCCAGCAGTGGGCCCGGCTTCACACCAGGCGGGAGATAACCGAGTTTGGCCAGTCCAACCACCATCCGTGGGGTCCCGCCGCCACGGCCGGCGAAATCCTGCAAAACGAGCAACTATGGGGCCGGGGGTACCTGACGACGGTCGAGCCTGCCGATGGCGGGCCGTCCATAGTTTATCCGGGCGACCCGTATCGCCTGACCGAGTTCCCCAGCCCGGTACGCCGGACGGCGCCGGCCCCGGGGGAACACAACGCCGAGGTTCTTTCCGGCATCCTGGGTCTGTCATCGGAAGAAATGGAACACCTTTCGGCGCGAGGTTGAATGGACTTGAACGGTGACCCCCATCCGACCGCTCTCGCGCTGCAGGGCATCCGCGTGCTGGACTTCACGTGGATCCACGCCGGGCCCTCGGCCACGCGGATACTCTCCGACCAGGGGGCGGAGGTGATCAAGGTCGAGTCGAACAACGCCCTCTCGGTCGTCGGCGGCCCGGCGTCGGCCACGGCCCGGGGATTGGGGCAGCGCCACAACTGGAACGCCGGCAAGCTGTCCATTTCCCTGAACATGAAGACGCCCCAGGGCATCGACATCGCCAAGCGGCTCGTGGCGGTGTCCGACGTGGTGGCGGAAAACTTCAGCGGGCGGGTGATGCCCTCATGGGGCCTGGATTACGATTCCATAACGCCCGTCAATCCCAGCATAATCATGCTCAGCATGTCCGGATTTGGCCGCACCGGACCGTGGAAAGACCGGGTCAGCTACGGCCAGACCCTCCAGGCCTGGTCGGGGTTCACCCAGTTGACCGGATTTCCCGATACCGACCCCAGCGGCCCGGCCAGCGCGTACAGCGACGCCGTGGGCGGGATGGCCGGAGCGCAGGCGGTCCTGCTGGCCCTGCTTCACCGGTCTAGGACCGGACGCGGGCAGTGGCTCGACGTTTCCCAGTTCGAGTCCATGTCGTCGGTGCTGGAAACCCTGGTGCTGGACATGAGCGTCAACGGATCTGCGGCGGCCTCTACCCGAGCTGGCAACCGCCTGCCGCACGGCGGAGCCGCTCCCCACGGCGCGTACCGCTGCCGGGGCGAGGACCGATGGGTGGCTATATCAGTTTTCACCGACGAAGAATGGAGCGCCTTCGTGGACGTCATGAGAAGCCCGCAATGGGCTGATGACCAACGGTTCGCCACCGGCGATGCCCGTTGGCGCAACGCCGAAGCGCTGGACGCCTTCGTGGAATCCTGGACCATCAATCACGACGCGGAAGACGTGATGGGCCTCTGCCAGGCCGCAGGCATCTCCGCAGGGGTGGTCCAGACCGGTGCTGATCTGTCGCGCGACCCCCAGCTGAAAGAGCGGGGCTTCTTCCGGCGTGTCCCGGACCACCAGGGAGAATACCGGACCATTGAGAGCGCGCCCTACAAGCTGTCCCGCACACCGGGCAACGTTACCCGGGGCGCGCCGGCTTTCGCGGCGGACATGACCTACGTGCTGCGGGAACTGCTGGGCATGTCCGATGACGAGGTGGAAGACTGCGCCATTGCCGGCGCGTTTGACTGAGCGCGGCCAGAACGCGCGGCCTTGGAAATACGAGTCACGTTGACTGCTCGTTGGCCGGTCAGGGCCGACGACGGAAGCATGAACGTTCCTCATGCCTATTTCCGCTATGGCGTATCGCCAATCGCTGGGCAGAATGCCAGGCGGGAACCGGGAGGGTAGGCCCCACAGGGACCACGCGGTTTAAACCGCGTCCGCTGCCAATAGCGACCGGGCTGCTTCTGCGGCATCGTTCATGGCACCGGGAAGGTCCGGGAGTGCGACTTCACGCTTTGGCTGCAGGTAAAGGAATACCACCTCCTTGACCGGCTTCCCAGTGATCTGGCCAATGGCGTGGGCGTAGGCTCCGCCCTGGAGACGATAGCGCCCCATGATGTCCGGCAGCTGTTCCGCGCTGACCGCGTCGGTCTTGTAGTCGACGACGACCAGACCGCCTTCCTCCTCGAACAGCAGGTCGATGAAGCCGTGCAACGAACCGTCACCCACCGGGGCCGCCACCGGGACTTCGCGCCAGATGCGTTGCGATGCAACGGCGCGGCGAACGATGTCGCTGTGCACGGCGACTTCGGTCAATCGGGCGATTTCGGCCTCGCGGTCAGGGACACCCTCGGCGACGGCCTGGGCGCGGGCTCGGTGATCCACCCCTTCGCCACTGGCAAGGTCTATGGACTGCAACACCGCGTGGACGGCGCGTCCGATTGAAGTGCCCGCCCGGCCACGGCGCCAGGGTTCGGGACTGTCCGGTTCTTGCTCCTCGTCCTTGTGCACCCGAGAGAGGGCGGTTGCGGCGACGAACCGCGGTCGGCTGAATTCGTCGATGGTGCGCTGCCGAGCTTCCACCCATTCATCCAAATGTTCGGTCGAATGCAGAGCTTCATCTACGGCGGGGAGTTGGTCCCCGCCCCCAGCGGGTCCAGTTTCAGGGAGGGCGACGGATGCGCTGAGTTCCGCCGCATCCCACAGATCGTCGTGGTCCACCATGTAATCCGCGATAACGGCGGCGGTTGTCTTTCCCCCCTTTGCCGGCCGGCGCATGCTCAATACCAGGTGATCCCTCGCCCTGGTGGTTGCCACGTACATCAGGCGTATGTGCTCGGCCGCGGACATTTGGTTGTCGAGTTCGGCGAGTTCTTCAAATCCGGAGGTGGCAAACCTTTCCCGGGCGGGACCGACACCCACTTCGACCCTGCCGCTGGCCCGGTCGAAGATGACGGAATTGCCGCCCGGGGCCGGCGCCGAGTTGATGCCGGTGAGGATCACCACCGGGAACTCAAGCCCTTTCGAGCCGTGGATAGTCATGACCCGCACCGCGTCTTCATCCGATTCCGGAACCGGCGTCTCGGTGACGCGAGCCCCTCCGCTGATCTGGTCGTCCACCCACTGTAGGAAGGCGCGCAGGGTGCCGCCGCCGGCCCGGTTGAAGCGTCCCGCCTGCTCGATGAGGAACCGGTAGCGGCGCCACTGCTCGCGCATCCTGGGGTAGCCGACGGCCGCTTCCATCAGCCCGCGTTCGCGAACGAACCGGTCGATCAGCGCTCCGGTGGCATCATCCAGGCGGGCGCGGTGGAACGACCGCAATGCTTCGAATCCGCCGAGCACCGCTTCGTCGCCGCGGCCCTGCGATGTGTTGCTGAGGTAGTCGAAACTCCCACCCTTGGAATGGTGTCGCAGCAGGTCCACGTCGCTGCACCCGAAAGCCGGGGAGCGCAGCGCAGCCACGATGGCCAGCTGGTCGGCCGGGTCGTCGATGGCCTTCAGGCAGTTCAGCAGATCCCGGATCTCCTGGGTCTCGAACACCAGGGATGCGCTTTCCAGCCGGAAGGGAATGTCCAACGCCTCCAACCCGCGCTCCAACGCCGCCAGGCCGGTGCGGCGCGGCATCAGAATGCACACGTCCGAATAGCGCACCGGGCGGTAGGTCTCGCGACCACTGTTCGCAGTGGCGGTCAGGTCCAGGGTCTCCCACGGTTCCGCAACCATCTGCCGGAGCAGGAGGCCGATGTCCGTTGCTTCCAGCTGACGGATCTCGCCAATCGCGGCTTCGACGGCTTCGTTGCCCAACGCCCACACGCGGGGCGCGAAAGAATTTCCCGTATCTCCGATCCAGAGCGCGGCCATTGCGTCATAAGCAGCCTGGGCGTTGCCGTCATCGACACCGGCGGTATTGCCCTTTTCCATCCACTGCTCGAAAAGACGGTTGACCCACCCGATCACCGGCTTTTGGGAGCGAAAATTCTGCACCAGTTTGAGGGTTCGTCCGCCGGACTGCTCCAGGGTAGATTGCAGGCGTTTCATCTGCCCTACGTCGGCCCGGCGGAAGCTGTAAATCGATTGCTTGGGATCACCAACGACGAACAGCTTGCCGGGTTCGGGGTTGATCTGATCCCAACGGGTGTCGCCGTTGGCAACCGCCTCGCCGGAGTGAGCGGGCTCGGCCAGCAGCATGGCAATTTCGGCCTGGATCGGGTCGGTGTCCTGGGCCTCGTCGATCAACAGATGGGTGTAACGGTCGCGGAAGTAGTCACGGACCTGGGCGTTGTCCCGCAGTAATTCGCGAGCCCAGACCAGCAGATCGTGAAACTCCGCACGGCCCGCGGCGCGACGGTTGCGGGCGTATTCCACCACCAATTGTCGCAGGTCCTCCAGGATTGGCGTCAAGACCGCCTCGCGAGCCTGCTGAATAGCCTCGTTGGCATCCTGATCCAAATTGCCCAGGATGTCCTTCAGGACGGCGCAGGCGTTCTTGCCGGTGTCCGGGTCAGTGTTCCAGTCGCGTTGACTGCCACGGCTTTGTCGGAGTGGAAGCAGGCCCAGCAATAGCCGGTAACCTTCCGCTTGGTCGGTGGTGGTTTCGGGCAGGCCGCGGAGCCCGGCCAGTTTGTCCATCACATGGTCGTACAGCCGATCACCCGGGCCGTTCTTGGAGTAAGCGCAAAGCCTTTCCAGTTCCGTCACGGACTCACGGAAAGTCTCCAGGGCCGCCGGCGGCGGAGACTGCGGCGCGTCGAAGCTGACTGCCAAGTCGAAGCTGACGGCCAACAGGTCGCTGTAGTTTTGATGGAATGCGCGGGCAATGGTCCTCAGGTGGGTCACCGTCAATCCCAGCGTCAGCGCCAGAGCGAGGGGAGCCGCCAGGTCGGTCTCACCGTCCAGATGGCGATCAAGCCATCCGCTCCACTCTTCCTCGAACTTGATGCTGGCGACGATCTCGTCGCTGGTCTCGAAGGACGGGGGCAAGCCCGCTTCGAGGGGGCGCTCGCGCAGCAGTCCGCCAGCGAAAGCGTGGAGGGTGCGGATATCCGCCTGGTCCAGGTCGGCGATCCCCTGGCGGCAGCGGTCGCGCTCGGCGTCGCCGCGTCGGTCATCGACAGACGCCTCCTCGAGGTTGGACCGGATTCGATCCCTCAGCTCGGCGGCGGCGGCTTCCGTGAACGTGATCGCGGCGATGCGGTCCAGGGTGGTCGTTCCGGTGGCAACCAGGTTGGTCACTCTCCGGACCAGGCTGGTGGTTTTGCCGGTGCCGGCGCTGGCCTCTACGAACAGGGTCGCGCCCAGGTCATCGCCGATGGCTTGCCTGGCGTCGTCATCGACAGGAACGAAGCCCGCGAGCCGGCTGTCCGGCGTCGCCCCTTGCGTTGATGTCATCAGTCCTTCTCCCCATCTGCTTCGGCAAGTCGCAGGTAGCCCGACAGGATCGCATCGGACTTCTTTCGTTCCCAGAGTTCGCTGCGTCGGGTTGGGCACACGGAATTGAAATCGCAATACTGGCAGTTGGACGGTCCGTAGCGGCCCGGGGGCCCGGGATTCGCCGGGAAGATTCCAGCGTTGATGCCGGCCACGATGCTGTCTACACCCTCACGGAACCGTTCCGCGACGCCCTCGTCGGCGATGTTGAAGGGCGCGGTGGGGGCGAATTGGAACCGGCCGCGGTTGGTGCTGAACCAGTAAGCGGCGGCCACGGTATCGGCCTCGGGGAAGCGCGCGCGGGCTGCCAGCGAATACACACCCAACTGGAGACGGCGACCCTGATCGATTGGATCGTCGTCCAGGCCCCGGTACGGGTCCGCGCTGCCCGTCTTGTAATCGACGACCAGGACGTTTTTTTCGTCGGCGCTGATGTCGATGCGGTCGATCACTCCCCGGAAACTGATCCCCGTTTGGTCGTCAACAACCTCGGTTGTATCACCGCCGAATCCAAACTCTGGTCTCCACTCGAACATCCGTGGTTCCGCTGGCTTCCCGCAATGTGGCGTCCGCTTCCAGGAAGGCCTCCAGGTCGGACAGGACTTCGGTTTTGACCATGTCCCACAGCAACCGTTTGCCGGTCACGCCCTGGGTTTCCGCGTGTCGGAAGCTCTGAGCGGCGATCCGCATCAGGCGGTCCCGGTCATCGGCGCCCCACGGTTCGCCGGGTGATGGCAAATCGCCCCCCGTCACGCTCTCGCCCATGAACCGCTCAAGGATAGCGTGACTCAACGTGCCGCGATCAAGAGCGTTGATGGAGAATGTTTCTTCGGGGGTGTCCAGGGCGCTGAGCCTCAGCACCTGCGCCAGGAAATACCGGTAGGGGCAGGTTGCCCAGGTCTCCAGTGCAGTGGGCGAAATCGGCGTTCCACCGGGTCCGATGTGGAACCTTTGGCTCTCCTCGATCCCCGACAGGTTCCCGTCGAATTCGGTGAGCTGGCGCAGGGATCGCCGCCGGGCCAGTCGGAGCGCGCGCGCCAGGGGGGCCCGGCTGGCGTAGGGATGGTCGCCAAGGGTATGTCCGCGCCGCCGCCATTCCAGCAGTCGCTTGAGCCGGAAATCTCGATGATCCCCCAGGCCAATCTCCTGGGCGTTGGCAACCGCCTGTTCCGGCGAATCATCCACGGTGAGCCAATCGCAACCGCGTAACGTCGGGAGGTCGCCGGTCCGCACCGGGGAGCCCGACAACCCCGACGCCTGTTCCAGGAACCATCGTGACGGGTAGGCCTGCCTTTGGGACGCGCCGTCGGCTACGGGATAGGTCAGCGTGCGACGAGGGGCTGACGCGATGGCGGCGAGGTACTCGTAGCGTTCCTCCGCCATGCGAGCCTGGATGCGATTGTGGCCGCCGGACGCCAGCCAGTCGGGTTCAGTCAACAGCGGGTCGCGGCGCGGAGCCGGTGGGACCGCGCCCTCGATCATGCCGACCAGCCAGATTGCATCGAAGCTCATGCCGGCCGCGCCGGCGAAGGAGGACACGAACACTCCCTGCCCGGTTGGTCCCAGGTGTCCGACTGGGGCATTCATCATCTCACCGACCATCTGGCGGAACTCCGGCAGGGTGGCGCCGTGGTGCACGCTGTCCGCCGCCGCGAACTCGTCCAGCAGCCTCCTCACGCTTACCAGGGCCGCGTCGTCCAATTCGCTCAAGTCGGTTGCCAGATAATGGTCCAAAAGGCCGCTGGCCCACGCCGCGAATTCTCGCCAGGAACTACCCTCGGGCGGCGGGTCAAGGTCCTCGGCGAGTTTGTCGATGAAGGCGCGTATGCTTTGCGCAACGGCCGCTTCGGACCTCATGCCGTGGGCGCGGGAGACGCTGATTTCCCCGTCGGTTTCCCGCCGGTCGGCATCCGTGCTCAGACGCTGGGCATGGGCATCGAGTCGGTCCCGCCACTGCTGCCGGCCGACGACGATGCCCGCTTTCCTGGTGACCACGTCCCACTGGCTGGGGCTGAAACCCTGGCCCGCGCCGGCGGAGATCCCCACCGGGCATCCGCTCAGCCACGCCATAACGTCGGATCGCGGGAGTTGGCTGCCCGAAAGCTCCAGAAGTCCGTTCAGAGCGCGGCCCACCCCGGTGTCGGACAACGACCCACGATCTGGCCCAGCCATGGGAATCCCGGCCATGCGCAATTCGTCGCGGACCAAAGAAGCGTACGGATCAGCCATTCGGAAGAGGATGGCCATGCGGTGCAATGGGGTACGGTTCTCGTTGATTTCTCGGATGATTTGCCGGATGACCCAGCGCAGTTCGTCGTGGGCGGTGGGTGCGACGTGCAACTGGGCCGAGCCGGCGAGGAGAGGGATTTCCTCCGCGCCGGTAGTGGCGCGGGCTGGTGGCGGCATCGTGCGACTCAACCTGGCGGCCAAGTCGCGTGTTGACTCGTTGGCATCATCGTCGCCGGTGGTGCCCAGCAGAGCCGCGCAACGGTGGCGCTCGGCCAGAGTCTCCATCAACCTGGTCTGGCCCGGCGAAAGCCCGTGGGGGAGGTGGAAGACGATCAGTCCCAAGTCGGGGAGTCCGGGGGCCGCGCCGGCGCTCACCGTTGCCGCCGCCGCCTCGGCCAGGTCCTCGGCGTCGTACCACTCATGGCCGGCAAGCTCGCGAAAGCTCTCATGCAGGCGGGCCATCTCGCCGACGATGCCGCCGCGGGCTGCCAGGGCGGAGCGTATGGTCTCGTCGGTGTTGCGGAGTTGTCGTAACGCGGCCCGAACGCTGGACTGGGTGCTGGGATGCTCCCGCACGCCCTGCAACGGTCCGTCGGTGTCGGCCAGCACCCGCCGCACCGCCAGGTTTTCGAGCACGGTGGTGAGCGGTTTCCGTCCCTGTTGATCGAGGGCGGCCGCGCCAAGCAGTTCCGACAGGATGGGCAGCGTCATAAACCTCACGTTAGCAAACCCGGTGCGTCCCAATTCCTGCCGCAGAGCCAGGCCGGCGTATCGCGTGGGGGTTACGACCGTAACGGGAGCCAGCACGTCATTTTGCTGCTCATCCGCTATGAGCCGCCACAGCGCACCGTTCAAATTTGCAGATAGCCGATCGACGATAAGGATTTGTTGGCTGGTGATTCGAGATTGGTGCATACCGCCGTCCATGTTGGGTTGGTTAACGAGGAGGGTGTCGCGACGCGACGGAATGGAGCGAGTAAGGCAGACGTGTGGGCCGCTGTCCAGAGATTGGTCGTCCATCAGACTAGCAAATATTTCCGGCGACGAACAACGCGCCGGGCAGGGGACCCACAGGGTCATGCAATTGTCGTCGTCGGGAATGACACGACGTGGCAGTGACGGAGCAACGCAACCGATTTTGGCAAGCGCCCATCGGTCTCATGCGTACCTGCTTTGCACCGTCGGTCATTGCGAGCGCAGCGTGGCAATCTCGTCGCCGGAGGGATCCTCGCTCAATTCAACGAGATCACCACGTCGCTGCGCTCCTCGCGATGACAAGTGGGTACACGTCAGCCGGTCGGCACGGGCACGGAACGGAGAACGCGGAGCCGTCACGCAGTTCACGCGCCGGCCATTCCCCCATCGAGTACCCTGGCTGCTGGCAACTCCGTTTGACCCGCTTCTCATATGCACGTAGCAAACGCCGGAGGTTGACGCGCATCTTCAGCGGCCTTCATACTCGGCCTCGCCAGCCGGCCGGGGTTGCCAACCGGGTGATCCCGAGGAGAACTTGCCGGCAAAGCAGTTGTGCGACGATGGGATGGGCCAGATGCCTGGCCAAACGGGAATCCATGCAACTGAAACTGAGGGGGAGGTGAACCGTGGCAGGACCATGTACCGGCCTAACCGTCCTGGATTTCTCAATGGGGATGCCGGGAGCCCTGTGCACCCTGGTAATGGCCGACTACGGCGCCGAGGTGGTCAAGGTTGAACCTCCCGGCGGAGATCCTTTCCGTTTTCAACCCGCCTGGATTTCATGGAACCGTGGCAAGAAAGGCATCGTGCTGGACCTCAGCACTACGGAAGGTCGCGAGCAAGTGATCCATCTGGCCGGCGAGGCTGATGTCGTGGTGGAGTCCTTTCGCCCCGGAGACATGGCTGACTGGGGGTTGGACTATGACACCCTGTCGCAGCTTTACCCGAGGCTGGTCTACTGCTCCATCACGGGTTTTGGGCAGAAGGGTCCGCTTCGCCGGGTAAAAGGGTACGAGGGTGTCGTTGCGGCCAAAGCCGGCCGGATGCTCAACCTGGAGGGACAGCCCAACCGGGACGGCCCGGTGTATTCAGCAGTGCACACCGGCAGCTGGCACGCCAGCCAGGCCGCAGTGCGCGGGATCCTTGGCGCCCTTCGCGTCAGGGACGAGTGCGGGCGTGGGCAATGGGTCCAAACCAGCATCGTGCAGGCCCTGGCGTCTCCCCACGACAACAATGTCGGCGACGGTGGACTGGTCAACATGCAACTCCGGCGCCGGGACCCGGAGCGGTTCCCCGCGAGGCCACGTGGCCGGGGCCTCTCCTCCATCGGATATGTTCCGGTGCGGACCGGGGACGGAACGTGGCTGCAACACGCCAACCAGAGGGTCCCGCACATCCAGGGCCATCTCAAGGCCATTGGCCTCGAGGGCTTGCTCGAGGACGAACGGTTCGCCAAAGTTCCCGGCATCAACTTCGAGAACCAGGAACTCCTGCGCCGGGAGATACTGGAAAAGCAATTGGAGAAGAGCGCCGACGAATGGATGGAGATTTATCTCGCGGACGGCAACATCGCCGCCGAGCCCTATCGCGACAGCGTCCAGGCCATGGATCATCCGGCGGTGGTCGCCAACGGCACGGTGGTAACGATCGATGATCCCCGCGTGGGCCCCATGCGGACGCTGGCTCCCCTCGTGGACTTCAAGGATACCCCGGGCGAGCCCAGCGGGCCGGCCCCGGACGTGGGACAGCACAACGCTGAAGTCCTGGGACGCCTGCGCCAGCAGTCCGCGTCCGTAAGCGCAGCCTCGCCCGAGGCGAACGGCGTGGACGTCGCGGCCCACCCCTTGTCGGGAATCACCGTTCTGGACCTGGCGACCATCCAGGCCGGGCCCTATGGCGCGGCGCTTTTGGCGGACCTCGGAGCCCGGGTGATCAAGGTCGACGCCACCGACCGGCGACTGGACGAGGGCCGCCGATCCACGGCGCAGGCGATGGCCGACGCCCGGACCTACGCTGGCAAGGAGGGTATCCAGATCGACCTTCAGACGCCCGAGGGCAAGGAGATCATCCACAAGCTGATCGCCAGGGCCGACGTGCTCGCGCACAACTTCCGCCTCGGCGTTCCGGAGCGTCTCCAGATCGATTGGGAGACCTGCCGGAAGATCAATCCCCGTATGATCCACGTCTGGATGGGCACCTATGGGGAGCACGGACCGCACGCGCGAAGGCCGGGCGCCCATCCGATTCCCGGCGCCATCATGGGCGGCGCGATGCGGCAGATGGGCCGAGGAATGCCGCCGCCTCCGGGACAGGTCATGGATGCTGAGGAAACCGTTGAGGCGACCCGCTGGGCCATGAAATCCAACTGGGGACCGGACCAAAACACCTCTCCGGTTGTGGCCACTGCCGTCATGCTGGGCCTGCGGGCGCGGGCTCTCACGGGCAGGGGCCAGCCCGTACAGGTCACCATGCTCAACGCCAACGCCTGGACCAATGCCGATGAGTATTACGACCACGCAAACCGCCCGCCCATTGCCATGCCCGACGCAGACATTCACGGCCTTCACGCCCTGTACCGTCTCTATCGCTGCCGGGAAGGGTGGGTGTTCCTGGGCTGCCTGTTCCAGGACGAGTGGGAAATCTTCTGCCGCACCGTGGAACGGGCGGATTTGCCGGCCGATCGCCGTTTCGCGACTCCCGAAGCGCGACAGGTCAACGACGAAGCATTGGTCGCTGAGATCTCGGCAATCTTCACCCAGCGTACCGCTGCCGAATGGGAAGAGTTGCTGATCGGGGCGGACGTAGGCTGTGTCCGCGCGGACGAAGCCCTGGAGGGAGATTTTTACGCGGACCATCCCCACGCCAGGGCTAACGCTTTGAGCGTTGAGGTGGAGCACCCGTATGTCGGAAAGTATCGGCGTTACGGCGGGTTGGTTGAATTTTCCCTGACCCCGGGGACTTACCGGACCTCCATCCAGGTTGGCCAGCACACTAGGCCCCTGCTCCGGGAAATCGGGTACGACGACCAGGAGATTGATGACTTGGGGACCCGGGGGATCGTCCAGTGGGCGGACCCCGTGGTGGGCGGGGAGCCGTAGGCGGGTGTCCCCAGCTTGGGTCAGGCTGCTCGGTATCTGGGTAATCTCATCTGAATACAATCAACAGAGATTGCCGCGCTGCGCTCGCAATGAAATCAAGGGAGACCATACTTGGCAACGCTAGTCAGCTTCGATATAGACGGGACACTGGAAGCGGGAGACCCACCGGGGCCCATCACCATGGGCATGGTGCGGAAAGCCCGGGCTCACGGGTGCATTATCGGCAGCGCATCCGACCGCCCGCTTCCGGTACAGCAGTCTATCTGGGACCGACACGGCATCGAGGTGAGTTTCGTATCGGCGAAGCAGGACCTGGAGAACGTGAAGTCCCGCTTTGCCGCCGAGGAGTATTACCATATCGGCGATACGGAGATGGATCGCCAATTTGCCGTGGCCGCGGGGTTTCACTTCCTCTGGATGGATGACGGACACGCCGAGCCGTGGATCAACGGAATGGCGGACCAGGATTAGATGCACGTTCCGCATGTACGCGCTGTCCCACCGGCTTATCCGGACCTAAACTTGAAACAGGCTGATGATGATATTGGCTCGGGACTTTGATGGGGACACCGGGGAACTACACCACAGGCGACTAACAACTTTGACCAGCAAAGGCGGGCTACTTATAATCCACGCTGGACGGTGCCGGTAACGGCAAGGCGCGGTGCACAAGATTCCACAGGAGCGGAGAACCATGTCAACGATACCAGGCCTAGAGAGGCCGGCCCCCGTACCCACTGATCTGACCAAGCCCTTCTGGGACGCCTGTAACGAGCGGCGGTTGGTCCTGCAGAACTGCACCGACTGCCAGCGGCTGCACTATCCTCCCAGCCAGCGGTGCGACCAGTGTGGCTCGGCCGACAATCTGGAGTGGAAAGAGGTCCCGGGCAAGGGGCATATCGACGTGTACATGGTGATACGCGATTCCCGGATCAGGGGGTTTCGCTCGGCGCAGCCCATCAACTTTGCGGTGATAACCCTGGACGAGGACCCGGGAGTCAACTTCCTGTCCAACCTCCCGGGCACCCCGCCGGGCGAAGTTCCCGTCGGAGCGCCGGTGGAGTTGATATTCGAAGAAACGAGTACCGGTCAGTTGGTCCACGAATGGCAGGTGGTCACCTAGACCGGTTGGAACCTACGGAAACGGTCAATAGCGCGGAGCGCATGAGGGAGCAGAGATGGTTAGCGACTCTGGTTGGATGAGAAATCAGGAAGGACTGGGAGTCTGGGAGCACCGGGGGAAGGTCGCGGTTGTAGGTTGGGGTCAGTCCCACATGGACCGGCGCTGGGACGGCGTGAGCCTGGACCGGAGCTGCGGCGGCCTGAGCAAAGAAGCCTGCCTGAAGGCGATTGCGGACGCCGGCCTCTCGCTGGACGACATCGATGGGCTTATTACCAGCCCGGAGACCCGCGCGGAGCAGACCTGGGCGCCGCGCCCCTATTTTGACCCGCCCTACGACACCGAAGACGGCCTGACCTACGCTTCCGCGGATTGGATGCAGCGGGAGTTGGGGCTGAAAAACGCCAAGTATCTGAAATCCGATGCGCCCTACATCGGCCCGATGATGGGGCTCGCCGCCCAGGCGGTCGGTGACGGGTTGTGCGAGACCGCCCTGGTGTGGTACCCGATGGTGAACCTCGCCGGCCGGTACGGGCACAACAATCCGCAGAATAATAGCGAGGAGGCTCCCGGGAACAGCGCCTTTTCGCTTCCGTGGGGTTACCAGAGCGGCGCGATGTTCAACAACCTGGTGATCTTCCAGCAGTACTGCAAAAAATACGGCAAGTCCCACGACGGGCTGGCTCCCCTCTGCCTGAACCTGCGCCGGAACGGACTGCTGACTCCATGGAGTTATTACGCGATGCACGAGCCGTATCAGCTCACCCGTGAGGACTACCTGAACGGGCGCGTGATCGAGGAACCGCTGGTCATTTATGACTGCGACCGGCCGGTCAATACCTGCGCGGCCTTCATCTTCACCACCGCCGAGCGCGCCAAAGACCTGAGGCAACAGCCGGTTTACGTGCTCAACCATGCCCAGAACGGCGGCCGGGGCCGGAGCACCATGGCAACGCTGGAAGAGCACCAGGAGGCCGTCGCCAGCATGGCGCGGAAGATGTGGGAAGGTTCCGGGCTGGGTCCCGACGAAGTTGACATATTCAACCCGTATGACGGCTACCTCACGTTTACGCAGCAGTTCCTGGAAGGCTTCCAGTGGCACGGTGTCAAATGGGGAGAGGCCCACGACTTCTATGCTGAGGACATCAGGGTCGAAGGTCCGCATCCCTTCCTTTCAAGCGGCGGCAATAATGGAACCGGGCGCAACCGCGCCGTCCTCTACGCGGATAGCCTTCAGCAGCTCCGGGGGACAGCGGGCGCACGGCAGGTGACGGTCAAGGCCGAAACTGCCCTCGCGGGCTGCAATACGCCGGACAGCAACGGCTTCATGATGTTCAGCAAGCATCCCAGCTAGAGTTCAGCCCAACGGAGCAGATCCGTCGCCCCGGGCCGTGCCGCCGACAAACGAAGCGGCAGACCCGGGGCGATTTCTTGCCGTTTTCCCCTTGCTTCCGGGGGCTATCTCCGGGCGGCGCGTATCAAGCGAGCCCAAAGATATGCCGGTTGCTAATGATATGCCGGTTACCTTTGCTGACCCTCGAACCCCACGAGATCGACGCCTGATCCGATACCTTTAGCCTGGGCGAGCACTTTGAAATCGCCGTACTCGTTCGGGTCCACCAGGGTCATCATGGCGATACGGCTCAGTTCCGTTCGGGCCGCGGACAGGCCCTGCATCGGGAGGGCATCGAGGAACGAGAAGAAGCCCAGGTTCGCGAGGAACCGGCGCTGCAAGGTGTAGCCCACCGTGGCCAAGCCGTGCCTCTCACCCACCCGCATCAGGGACGTGAAGTCCACCTGGGCGGTAATGTCCTGTTGCCCGATATGCTGGTACGGGTCATTGTCGGCGGCGTGCCTGCTGAAGCAGACCAGGGTACCCTCGGAGTTCCGGGGTGAATAGAGGTCGTGGGCCAACTGACCGTAGTCGATGGTGAGAACGAACCCGCGGTCCAGGGCCCCGGCAATCTGGCCGATCCAGTCCTCTATCGCCAGGTTCACCTCACCGCGATACCCTTCAGGCAAGAATACGCCCAGGCTGGTCAGCTTCTGTTCGATGAGAGGGGTGGATGGCTCGTCCAGGACTTCGGTGAGATTTCCCCTCTCCGAGGTGACGAAGATTTCACGGACTTTTCCGCCCTGGATGGAGAAGCGGTGGAAAGGGAAGTTGTCAATCAACTCGTTGCACAGGATACAGCCGGCAACGTTTCGGAATGCCCGAAGTCCTTCGGTTTTGACGCGCTGGATATCCGAGATCGCGTCATGCCCGCCTGAGGACACCCGATCTCCAATTCTGGCGGGCGCGTCCAAAGGGTGGCCAGGCGCTTGCGGCCGTCCTGGCACGTAGTCTGCGGCGACATAGTAGAGCGCCTCCGCGAACCGCGGAGCCGTCCGACGGCAAACATCAACGATGGACTGAGCCAAAACGCCATCGCCGGCGCCGACCTCAATCACGTGGAAAACGGGAGGGTTTCCCAGCAGGCCCCACATCTGCTCCAGTTGCCGCGCGATCAAGGGCGCCGAAAACGGGGTGACTGTTGGAAGAGGTCCCGAAGTGGGCGCTGATCCTGCTGTCGCGAGCAGAGTAAAAACCTCCCCGGGGCGAATACAGGCAAGCCTGCACGAACCGGGCGAATGTAATTCGCCCATCCTGTTGAATTAGATCTCTGATCTCCTGCTCAACCGGCGAGCGCAACGTCACCTCCATGAACGGCGAAGATTCACCAGCCGTTGGGCGAGCTTACCTGCGACGGCTGCGGGTTGGTAGTCCGTCTGTCCCTTGTCAAGCGTTCTTGCCGGTTCCTGTCTCTGCGTAGAAGAATATCATTGGACAATCAGCAGTTGGGGTCGCCCACAATGAGCCGGCGAGCCGAGACCAAGAAGCCAACGTATCGGACGGAAAAGTTTACATCGAGCAGGTCGGAACCACCGACATGACGGTATGTTCCTGTGGGTTCGGTTGCCAACTGATAACATGGAACAGGCGAGATACGCAGGAGGACGCGAAAATGGCAGAGAACCGGATTTCCGCTACCGATCCCTATCCGAGACATCGGGTGCAAGCTCTTGACGTGGAGTTCGCCACCGTGGATACGGGTGCGGGAGACCCCGTCGTGTTCCTGCATGGTAATCCCACGTCCTCCTACCTGTGGCGCAACGTAATTCCTCATGTGGCTGAGATGGGGCGCTGCCTGGCCCCCGACCTGTTGGGAATGGGTGATACGGATCGGCCGCCGGACGGGACATACCGATTGGTTGACCATGCGCGTTATCTGGACGCCTGGTTCGATGCCGTGGGCCTGACCGAGAACGTCACGTTGGTTTGCCACGACTGGGGTTCTGCCTTGGCATTCCATTGGGCACAACGGCACCGGGACCGGGTTAAGGGCATCGTGTACATGGAAGCAATCGTGCGCGCCCTGGCGTGGGACGAATGGCCGGAACGGTCGCGTTCGCTGTTCGAGTCCATGCGCTCGCCGGCCGGGGAGGACATCGTCCTGGAGAAGAATGTGTTTGTCGAGCGCATCCTTCCTGCCAGCGTGATGCGCGGCCTAACCGACGCGGAGATGGACGTGTACCGCAGGCCGTACCTGGAACCGGGAGAGTCGCGGCGTCCAACCCTGACCTGGCCGCGGCAGATTCCCTTGGGCGGCGATCCCGCCGACGTGGTGACGATCGTCGATGAGTATTCCCGATGGTTGTCGAGCAGCGAAGTCCCCAAGTTGTTCATCAACGCCGACCCGGGCACCATCCTGACGGGCGCGCAGAGGGAGTTCTGCCGTGGCTGGCCCAACCAGCGGGAGGTAACGGTGAGAGGATTTCATTTCATCCAGGAGGACTCCCCGGTTGAGATCGGCCAGGCTATCGCCGAATGGCTGGCCTCCTTGCGCTGAATTCCGGTTGGAAAAACCGGCTGGGTCGGTCAGATTGCAGCGCAGTACGGCGCCCGTGGTTGAGCGTTGTTCCGCCATGATTTCGCGGGTTCCAGTCCCGCCAGATATTGCGCTGCGGGTTGTTGCGACTAGAACGACTCCAGCCTTGTCCGTCAACCGTTCAGAGTTGAAAAGCGCTTGGTCGGCGATGGCCGGTAAAACGCGTTTGACAACCGGCGGATCGCGGTCGAATAATTGTGCCGCCAACATCCGCGCTCTCAATTCGTTACCCCACGTGTGAACGGTTACCGAGCGCGTGCCCGGTTGATAGTCCGGGCGTCCTCTGGCACAATGTGAGGCCGGTGTATGTGTTTGATCCATGCAGGCGGTTGGTTATTTTAACCGGCGCACGGGTACATCAGGAACCACGGAGGTAACATCCGGTGGCGTTTGTCAAAGGATTAAAGTGCCGGGAATGCGGCCGGGAATACCCGGGCGAACCCCTGAACGTTTGCGACTTCTGCTTTGGCCCGTTGGAGGTCATTTACGACTATGTGACCATCTCCGAGGTGGTTACTCACAAGCGCATCACCGACGGCCCGATAAGCATCTGGCGGTACCAGGACCTTTTGCCAGCGTCGGCAGACGACCCCGTGGACATCATGGCGGGTTACACGCCGTTGCTCAAGGCCAGGAACCTGGGCAAGAAGCTGGGCCTCAACAACCTGTACATCAAGAACGACAGCGTGAACCCGTCGTTCTCGTTCAAGGACCGGGTGGTGTCGGTAGCCGCGACGAAGGCGGTTGAATTCGGCTACGATACACTGGCTTGCGCCAGCACCGGGAACCTGGCATGCAGCGTTGCCGCTCACGCGGCGCGAGCCGGGATCGACGCGGTGGTTTTCATTCCCGCCGACCTGGAGCGCGGCAAGGTCATCGGCGCCGCAGTCTACAATCCGACGCTGGTGGCGGTTGAAGGAACTTACGACGAAGTTAACCGCCTGTGCAGCGAGGTGAGCGACAACTACCCGTGGGCGTTCGTAAACATCAACATGCGGCCCTACTACGCGGAAGGGAGCAAGACCCTCGGGTACGAAGTGGCTGAGCAGTTGGGCTGGAGAGTGCCGGACCACGTGGTGGTGCCGTCGGCTTCCGGGGCAATGTTCACAAAGATCTGGAAAGGGTTCAACGAGCTGGCTTGCCTGGGGCTGCTCGACGGGGTGGCTCCGCAGCCGTTTGGAGCCGACCAGAACACGGTGCATCATCCGGCGGTTACCACGCGGATGCACATGGCCCAGGCCGCCGGTTGCTGCCCGATCGTCACCGCATGGGAAAACCAACAGAATCAAATACGTCCCGTGCGGCCGGACAGCATCGCGAAGTCGTTAGCCATCGGCAATCCGGCGGACGGGAATTTATAGCCTGCGCGTCATCAGGGAGTCGGGCGGGAGCGGCTACGCAGTGCCGGAATCCCAGGTCGTGGAAGGCATCAAACTGCTGGCGGAGACCGAGGGAATATTCACGGAAACCGCCGGCGGGGTGACCGTTTCGGCGCTGAAGTACCTGGCGGAAACCGGCGCAATTGGCGCCGACGAACTTGCGGTGGCCTACATCACGGGCAACGGCCTGAAAACTCAGGAAGCCGTGGAAGAGGTGGTCAATCCCCTGCTGATCAAACCGATGATGGGCTCGTTCGAGGAAGCGCTGGAAAATCGGATGGCGGCTCGGGTGTAGATGGCCATGGCGAAACAGCGCGTGCGGTTCACGTTCTCGGCTGAGATGGTACGGGAGCCGGTCATCTACCGGTTGGGGCACGACTTCGACCTGGTCACCAACATCAGGCGCGCGGACGTCAGATCGGATGTCGGCTGGGTGGTTCTGGAGCTGGAAGGCTCCGATGAAGAGATCCAGCGCGGCCTGGACTGGGTTGGCAACACGGGCGTACGGGTTGATCCCATCGCGGGAGACGTCATAGAGGGCTGACCCGGTCGGTGGCTGCCAAGCCCGAAGCCGCAACGAATATGCCGCAGCGGCGCACGCGCAACGGCATCCCAACATTGCAGGAGGAACAATACCAATGGGCGTAACGGTACGCATTCCCACCCCGCTGCGTCGCATGACCGGCGGTGCGGCCAAAGTTGAACTGGACGTGGCCGACCTATCGCAGATGATCGACCGTTTGGAGAGCGACTATCCCGGTTTCAAGGAGCGGTTGCTGGACGAAGACGGCGAACTGCGGTATTTCGTGAACATTTACGTAAACGGCGAGGATATCCGGTTCGACCAGGGGTTGAGGACCGGCATCAAGTCCGGTGACGAAATCAGCATTGTTCCGGCTGTTGCCGGCGGACTAGCCTGAATATCCGAGGTGGCGTTGCCTCCGAACTTGCGACACTCCCGCTGGTGCGGGAGTGTCGCGTTTTGGGCGAATCCGGTCGCAACCGGACCGCCATGACCTGTTCAAGGACTCGGTGAGCCGGGTCTACGGCGGTCCAGCGTGTCGCCCGGAGCGCGGCCGCGGGTGAAAGGCGGCCGGGTTCGGGCTGCTTGACATGATTGCTGGGGTTGGTTAGATTCTGTCATCCTTGGATCGAACGGGCCCTACCCCGAAACTCCGCGCCGCGCCTACCCCGCTATCCTCATCGCACGGCAGGCTTCGTCAATGGGTACAACACCAACAGTCTCCGCGGAGGCTCCCCGGTTGGGTCGGCAAAGCAACAACGGGATGCAAAGAAGTGCGCCGAGCTTGCCCGCCATGTTTGACCGGTACCGAGAGTACCTGGAAAAGGCACTGGCAGCAGCAGTACCGCCACTGGAAGATCACGCGGTCAACACGTTGCTGCGGTACCATTTGGGTTGGTCGGACGAGACCGGCGCTGCGTCGGCCACGCCCGCCTCGCAAGGCAAAGCGCTGCGGCCCACGCTGTGCATGTTCGCGTGCGACGCCCTTCAGGGTGACCCTCGTCATGCCGCTCCGGCAGCGGCAGCGTTGGAGCTGATCCACAACTTTTCGCTGGTCCACGACGACATCCAGGATCAGGGGCTGGAACGCAGGCACCAACCCACGGTGTGGGCGGTGTGGGGCACGGAGCGGGCGCTGGTGGCGGGAGACGCAATGCAATCCCTGGGCGACCTGAGCACCCTCAGCGTGGGGAGTGGTGTGCCGCCCGACACCGTCATTCGCGTTTCGCAATTGCTCACTCAAAGCTATCTCGAAATGATCGAAGGCCAGTGTCGCGACCTGGAGTTCGAGCGGCGCGAAACTATCGAATCGGGCGAGTATCTGGCCATGATCGCGCTGAAAACGGGAGCGTTGATCCGCAGCAGCATGGCGATTGGCGCGGCTATGGCGACGGACGATCCTGAAACTATGGAGAACGTGGCTCAGTTCGGCCGGGCCATCGGGCGGTTATTCCAGATCAGGGACGATTACCTCGGTATCTGGGGCGACGAAGCAATTACCGGAAAGTCCACCGACAGCGATATCGTCCAGCGCAAGAAGAGCTACCCCATTGTTTACGCCTTCCAACACGCGGACGGCGCCAATCGGGAGGAACTGCTGCGGTTGTACTCGCAAGAGGCCTTTGACGAACCCGACGTGAACCGCGTTTTGGACATACTTGATGAACTGGGGGCCGACCGGCAGACCGACGAACTCACCGAGGTGACCGCAGAGGAAGGGCGGGCGGCGTTGGCGATGCTGGAGCTGCCACCCTGGGCCACAGAGGACGCAAAAAATCTGATTGACTTCATGGCGTACCGTCTATTCTGATAACACCGGGCGATTGGCGACGGAGATTCCGAGCATGGTACAGACACGCAAAGACCCACACATGGCGATTAAGCCGGCCAAACGCCCAATGGAACTGGGCGTGCGCATGGGCTGGTACATATTGAAGAACAAACTGCGTGGCCGGAAGCGATTCCCGCTGGTCACCATGCTGGAACCGCTGGAGATGTGCAATTTGGCCTGCATCGGGTGTGGGCGGATCCGTGAATACCGTGGTGTGCTGGACCAGATGATGCCGGTGGAAGAGGCTCTGGCCGCGGTGCACAATTCGGCCGCGCCCATCGTGTCCATCGCCGGTGGTGAACCGACGATCCATCCCAAGATTGACGAGATAATCAACACCCTGATCGGCGAAAAGTACTTCGTTTACTGCTGCACGAACGCGCTGTTGCTGCCGCGCATGCTGGACAAGATCCCGCCATCCAAGTATTTCTGCTGGGTCATACACATGGACGGGATGGAGGAAAAGCACGATGAATCGGTGGCACGGGCCGGCGTGTTCAAGCGGGCGGTAGACGGGATACAAATGGCGGTGGAGCGGGGTTATCGCGTGTGCACGAACACGACGGTGTTCCGGAACAGCGACGTCGAGGACTTGCGGGAGATGTTCCGCTACGTCAGCGACTTGGGCGTCGAAGGTTCGATGATCTCGCCAGGTTACGACTTTGAAGACGCTCCCGATAAGGATCTATTCCTCACCCGGCAAGAGTCCCGGAACGTGTTCCGGGACCTGCTGGACCCAACGCGCACGCAAGGAATGCGGTTTTATAACAACCCGCTGTACCTGAATTTCCTGCGGGGAGAGCGAGAATACCAGTGCACCGCGTGGTCCAATCCCACCTACACGGTGATGGGATGGCGAAAGCCCTGTTATCCCTTGGCGGACGAACACGCCACCGACATCGAAGAACTCTACGAACCCCAATTGTGGGAAGAGAAATACGGGGTGGGTAGAGACCCCCGCTGCAACAACTGCATGATGCATTGCGGTTTTGAATCAGCAACCATATTTAATGCAATTGGCAAACCCAGGGAATGGGTCACTCTCATCAAGTCCGGCGCCGCGCACAAAGGTGGCATCAGCGTCGGGTAGTCAATTACGGGCAGTTGGTCCGCTGCGTTCATTCAATGGCGGACAATCGGGACGATAACACGAACGTCGACCGGCCGGTTGAGGTTGGTCGCAATTGTTATACCTATGCTTGCCATAGTTGCACCCATGGCCACGGAAATTGCCGGCGTCCGCCGGGCGATACTCGACCCGCAGGGTAAGGGCGTGATGACGCGCGTCACGGGAGTCGGGAGACAGAGCACCGAGGCGAGCGTCACGGCCCTGGCGGCACGATCGCCGGAGGCGATCCTCATGATCGGGTTTTGCGGCGGCGCTGATCCGGAGCTCCTTACCGGAGACCTACACTTGGCCGACGTGTTTCTGTCCGCGGAACGTATGGAACCCATTGCCGCCGACCCAGGGATCGCCAATAGGCTGGAAGCATGGGCCGACGGGCACGAAACCCGCGTGGTGCATGGCCCGTCCGTGACGGTTGGCGCTGTAGCCAACTCGAAGGTCAAATCCGCACTGCACGCGGCGACCGGAGCAATGACGGTCAACATGGAAGACTATTGGGCTGCGACTACGGCAGCCGCTTACGGAATTCCGTTCGCGTCGCTCCGGGCGGTGCTGGATACCGCAGGGGACGAGTTGCCAGATTACCTCGGTGACGTCGGTGACGGGCTTGTCAATGTGCTGGGCGGCGTAGCCAGGCATCCCGGGAGAGTGGCGAGTTTGTTGCGGCTGGCCCGGATGGCACGGGTGGCACAGAACCGCCTGGCCCATTGCGTACCCGGCTTGTTGGAAGCGCCGCCTGTACTACCCGCCGGGATGGGTCCGTTGATCCGATGACCACGCTGGTAACAGGCGCCACCGGTTTTGTCGGCGGAAACCTGGCCCGGGCGCTACGGGCCAGAGGAGAGGATGTTCGGGCTCTGGTCCGGCCCAACGCCAATGATTTGGCAATCCGGAACACGGGAGTGGCGCAAGTAACGGGTGATTTGCTGGACAGCGATTCGGTACGGCGGGCTGCCGAAGGTTGCGAGACCGTCTATCACTGTGCGGCCATCTACTCCTTCTGGTCGCGGCGACCACGCGAAATGTACCGCTCGAACGTGGTGGGGACGGTGAATCTGCTCGACGCCGCGCGTCGGGCCGGAGCGCGTCGGGTGGTTTTCACCAGCTCGGTGGCCACCATCGGAATATCCGGCAACGGGTCGCGGGATCCAGAGCACCTGGGCACGGAGGAGATGCCGCCTCGGCCGGCTTTGCTGATCGGCTATTATAAACAGTCCAAGTATGCCACCGAGCAAATCGCGTTGGCGGCCAACGACGATGAAATGGAGGTTGTGGTAGTCAACCCCTGCGCTCCGGTGGGGGAGTGGGACGTGAAACCCACGCCCACCGGGCAGATCCCGTTGTTCTTCGCGCGCGGTAGGGCTCCGGGTTACATCGTGACGGGCATGAACCTGATAGACGTGGAAGATGTTGCCGAAGGACACATACTGGCCATGGAGCGAGGCACTCCCGGCGAGCGCTACATCCTTGGGTGTCGCAATCTCACCCTGAAAGAGATTTTTGACATGCTTTCGGAAATCACCGGGCGGCGCGCACCCAACATTCGGATACCGCACTGGGCCATATTGGGGGCGGCATATTGCGACGAATTCGTTGAAGGAACACTGCTGCGTCGTTCGCCGGCGGTTCCGGTAGAAGCGATCAAAATCACCAAGCACCCGATGTACGCAAGCAGCAGAAAAGCGGTGGTTGAACTGGGTTTGCCCCAGAGCCCGGTGGAGGTGGCTCTGGAAAAAGCAGTTCGATGGTTCAGGGATTACGGTTACATTTAGCGTTTCAAGATTCGCAGGGCAAACATCATGGTTATCCAGGAAATAACTGGCAAGGCGTCCCCGGTTCATGGCGACGCGCCGTCGCCCGAGGAACTGGACGAATCTGTCGAGCGGCTCCACGGGTATTTCCGCCGGATCCAGGATGCGGCCGGCTACTGGTGGGCCGAGCTGGAATCGAACAACACGATGGAAGCGGAGTACGTGATGTTGTGCCGGTTCCTGGGTCATCACAACCCGGGTCGTGAGCGGCACATTGTGAAGTACCTGCTGAGCAAGCAGCTGCGCGACGGGTCGTGGGCAATCTACTACGGCGCACCCGGTGACCTGTCGACCACCGTGGAATGCTATTTTGCGCTGAAGCTGTGCGGTGAGGATCCGCAAGCAGAGCACATGAGCCGGGCCCGACAGTTTGTCCTGGAACGGGGGGGAGTGCCTCGCACGCGGATGTTCACCCGCATTTGGCTCGCGCTGTTCGGACAATGGGAATGGTACGGCACGCCTCGTCTGCCCACCGAGCTGATGTTGCTTCCTGATTGGGCGCCCCTGAGCATCTACCGTTTTGCCAGTTGGGCCAGGGGATGCATCGTGCCGCTGTCAATAGTGCTGTCGCGCCGTCCGGTTCGACCCGTTCCGCCGGAACACGCCATTGACGAGCTGTTTCCCGAGGGCCGTTCCCGGACCGATTATTCGGTGCCGTCGCCTCCCGGATTCAATCTGCCGAGGCTGGTGCATTTGGCGGAGCAGGCGTTCGAGAATAGCTACAGCCGCATTCCTTTCAACCCGCTGCGCAAAATCGCAGAGCGTAAGGTCATTGACTGGATCCTGGACCGCCAGGAAGAGGACGGGAGTTGGGGAGGAATCCAACCGCCCTGGGTGTACAGCCTCATCGCCCTGAGCGTGTGCGGTTTCGACAACGAGCATCCGACCATGTCCCGCGGCTTCGAGGGCCTGGACGGTTTTTCCATCCAAAAGGGCGATGGTTGGACAATCCAGGGCTGCATCTCGCCGGTGTGGGATACTTGCCTGATAGTTCAGGGGTTGGCCGAAAGCGGATTGCCGCCGACTGATCCCATGTTGGAATCCGCCACACGGTGGTTGGTCGACAAGCAGATACTGGTCGGCGGCGACTGGCAGGTCCAGGCGCCACAGCTGCAGCCTGGCGGCTGGGCTTTCGAGTTCCACAACAACTGCTATCCGGACATCGACGATACCGCGGAAGTCGTGCTGGCCCTGCGCCTGGGGAAATTACCGGGCGCTGAGGACCGATCGCGGGCAGACGCGATTTCGCGCGCCCTGATTTGGATCCATGGGATGCAGAACAAGGATGGCGGGTGGGCGTCGTTCGACAAAGACAACAATCACGGTTACGTGACGGCCCTGACGTTCAGCGATTTCGGCGAACTCCTTGATCCATCCAGCGCGGACGTCACGGCGCATGTCCTGGAAATGTACGCGAAACTCGGGTACAAGACCGACCAACGCTTTCTGCAACAGGCGTATCGTTACCTGCGGCGGGAGCAGGAAGAAGATGGTAGTTGGTTCGGGCGATGGGGAGTAAACTACGTGTACGGATTGGGGGCTGTTCTGCCGGGGTTGGAGGCCGCGGGTGAGAACATGCAGCAGCCCTACATACGTCGGGCGATACAATGGCTGATTGACCACCAAAATCCGGACGGTGGTTGGGGTGAATCGTGCGCGTCGTACATAGATTCCGCGCAACGCGGAGTGGGGCCGAGCACCGCTTCCCAAACCGCCTGGGCTATCATGGCCCTGTTAGCCGCCGGATACGACGACGACCAGGCCACGCACCGCGGCGTTTCATACTTGGTGGACACACAGCTTGCGGAGGGCAACTGGGACGAGCCGTATTTCACCGGTACGGGGTTTCCCGGATACCTGAAAGGTGAACGGGTGGACCGGGTTCCACAGCCCGGCGAACGCGGGTTCCAGGGCGAAGAGCTGTCTGCGGGATTCATGATCAACTATCACCTTTATCGAAACACCTGGCCACTGATAGCCTTAGCACGCTATCGGCAGCGCACGGCCCAACGAGTTTCGCGGGCGAAATCCCAGAGCAACGGTCACCAGGCAGTCCAAGCCGAGGGTCGCTGTTCAACCATCCTTGGATAATTGTTCCGTTACCCACACTCCACCATAGAGTGCACCTCATGAAAACCGAACATTTTTCCCTGAAAGTCGACACCACCGGCGCCCCCGAATTCATCGACATCACCGACTGGGTGAAGGGCTGCGTCGGAAAATCGTGCGTCAGCAACGGGTTTGTGGTGGTGTACTCCCGTCACACCACTGCCGCCGTGATCATCAACGAGAACGAACCGTTGTTGATTGAGGACATGACGAGGTTTTTGGAGAAGATTTGTCCTCGCTTCGGCGAATATCGGCACAACGATTTCTCGGTCCGAACGGTCAACATGACCGAAGAAGAATCGCCGAATGGGCACGCTCACCTCCAGCATCTAATGTTGGGGTCAAGTGAAACCATCCCGCTCATCGACGGGAAGATACCCTTTGGCCAGTGGCAGAGCATATTTTTTATTGAATTGGACCACCCGCGTCCGCGAGAGGTGATGGTCCAGATCGTTGGAGAGTAGGTGCGCGCCGGGCGCCGATCAGCATGTCAGCCACCATCGAAAAGAAGACCGCCCATGACCAGGATGGATGTGTGACGGCGTCCACAGAGTCGGTGACGTTGAGCGAAGCGTACCAGTATTGCGAAACACTGGCGCGCGGCCATTACGAGAATTTCAACGTCGGCGGTTGGATCACGCCCAGAGACAAGCTGCCCCACGTCTATGCTATCTATGCGTGGTGCCGAATGGTGGACGACCTGGGCGACGAATCGCTGCCGACGGCGCCAGCCGGAACGGCCGCCGTCGGCAGACCCAACGCAGCGGTGACGGCGCACCGGCGCGAACGATTGGCGTGGTGGGAGGAAGAGCTGGAAGCGATTTACTCGGGTGAGCCCACGCATCCCATTTCCATTGCTGTCCAGCATACGGTCGCTTCGTTCGAGATTCCTTCGGAACCGTTCCACCGGTTGATTCAGGCCAATCTGATGGATCAGGGGACCGGGCGGTTCGACAGGCTGGACGACGTTGTGGAATACTGCCGATATTCCGCCAACCCGGTAGGGCACCTGTACCTGTACCTGTTCGGTTACTCGGATCGCAGGCGGCAACTCCTGGCGGATCATACCTGCACCGCGCTGCAACTGGCCAACTTCTGGCAGGACGTGAACCGCGACTATCAGGAACGTGGCCGAGTCTATCTGCCGCGTTCCGATATGAAACGGTTCGGGGTCAGTGAAAGCGAAATCGCGAACCGCGAGGCGACCGCTGAATTCCGCGCATTGCTGCGATATGAATGCAAAATCGCAATGCGAATGTTCCGACAAGGCGCGCCCCTGGTCGACGCGCTGGACAGAGGGTCCCGGTTGCCGGTCGCCCTGTTCACCCGAGGTGGTGTGGCCGTGCTCGATGCCATACGCCGGCAGGATTACGACGTCTTGAGCGAGCGCCCCGCGTTGTCGAGCCGACGGAAGGCGTGGTTATTGGCGTCCGCCTGGCTGGGCAACAGGCTGGGAATCGGATACGGGCTGCCCAACCCCCGAGACTAACCCGATGACGACCCCGTCTCCCATCGCATCTTCACCGTCGCCCGAGGCGTTGGCGGCGGCTTACGAAGAGTGCCGCCGGGTGACACGGCGCGAGGCTCGCAACTTTTACTTCGCCTTCCTCACGCTGCCGGCTCGGCAGAGGAGAGCAATCTACGTTGCTTACACGTTCTGCCGGCATTGTGACGATTCGGTCGACGCCGAAGGCACATACGAGGAGAAGTTGCAGCGCGTTGAGTACCTGCGGAGCCGGTTGGGCGCAGCATACGCCGGGCACGCCGACCAACCGCTGTTCGTCGGGTTGGCCGATGTGGCGGCAGCCCATAACATCCCGGAGGAGTACTTCCAGGAGGTGCTGAACGGGGTGGAGTCCGACCTGGTAAAGACCAGGTACGCGAATTTTGACGAATTGCGCGCCTACTGCTACCAAGTGGCATCGGTGGTGGGGCTGATTTGCGTTCATATTTTCGGTTATCGCGGAGGCGAGGACGCACACCGGGGCGCAATCGACCTGGGCCTGGCGATGCAACTGACCAATATCTGCCGAGACGTGCGCGAGGACTGGGAATTCGGGAGGGTCTATTTGCCGCAGGACGAGTTGGAACGGTTCGGCGTTACCGAAACGGACCTGGAGAATCACGCCGTGACCGACGGTTTCGCCAGCCTGATGCAATTCCAGATCGACCGGGCGCGGGAGTATTTCGCCAGCGGCAGAAGCCTGCTGCCGCTCCTCTCACCAAGATCCCGGGCCTGCCCCGCTGCTCTGGGTCTCATTTACGGCGGGGTGCTCGACAGGATCGAAGCCGCGGGATACGACGTGTTCCGCGAGCGGATCGGCCTGAGCAAAGGGGCGAAGCTGGCGCTGATGGCCCGGGCCTGGCTTACGGGTCCCATTGATGAAGTGACTGGCAGTCGCGGCGATAGAAGACCATCAGCGCTGGTCATTGGCGGCGGATTGGCCGGGATCGCCGCGGCGGCCCGGCTGGCCGAATACGGCTGGCAGGTGACGTTGCTGGAGGCTCGAACCTCGTTGGGAGGTCGGGCTTTTTCGTTTGATGACCGGGAAAGCGGTCGCGAGTTGGACAACGGGCAGCATGTGATTGTAGGTGCGTGTCACAACCTCGTTTCCTTCTTCGAACGCATCGGCGTTGGCGACCTCTGGCACCTACAGCCAAGGCTGAACGTCGATGTATATGACGGGTCGGGACGCAAAGGAAAGTTGTATGGTCTGGGCGGCCCCGCGCCGGGGCACCTGCTTGCGGCGTTAGTCACCTACCGGCACCTGAGCGTCGGAGACAAGCTCAAGGCGGTGCGCGGGGTGATCGCTGCGATGTTCGCCAACCGGTCCGCGCACGAGCTGGAAACCATGTCGTTTTACGAATGGCTACGAGCCCACGGCCAGTCGGAACGGGGCATCTACAACCTGTGGAACGTCGTCATCGAGGGGACGCTAAACGACAACATCCGCGACGTCAGCGCGGCGATGGGGTTGATGATCGTGCAGGATGGTCTGTTGACCGGGCGGCGCACCGCCAACATCGGGTATCCCAAGGCCCCCCTGGGCCAGGCTGTAGGCGCACCGTGCGAAGCCTACCTGGACAGGCTCGGGGTGCGGACGCTACTGGGTTGTACGGCGCAGGGCATCGAAACGGGTGCGGACGGGCTGGTGCAGCGTTTGGTCACGGCGTCCGGCCAGGTCATGTCTGCGGATGCCTACGTGAGCGCAGTGCCGTTCTGGGTTCTGCCCAACCTGATCCCGGACCATCTGGCAAAAAAAGCGCCTTTCAATGAGATTGGCGGGCTTCGAGCTTCGCCCATCGTCAACGTGCACCTGGATTACGACCGCACGGTGATGGACGGAGATTTCTGTTACTTCCTGGACAGCCCGTTGCAATGGGTCTTCAACGGTTCGCGAATTCGCGGGACCGACCGGCGGGAGGATGGCCCGTCGTTAGACGATGGCCAGTCGTTGACAGTGTCGATTAGCGCGGCATGGGATCACATCGACCTTCCGCGCGGGGAGCTGGCCGGAAGTATTGCCGAAGAGATGCGGTCCGTCTTCCCCAGGGCTCGACGCGCGCAGCTTGTGGGCTCGACGGTGGTGAAACAGCGGAACGCGACATTCAGGTGCACTCCCGGCGCGCAGCGAATGCGACCCGGCCCGACCACCGTGGCACCCAACCTCTTTTTGGCCGGGGAATGGACCGACACCGGATGGCCTTCGACTATGGAGGGGGCCATCATCAGCGGATATAATGCCGCTGCAGCGGTCATGTCGAGTTTCGGCAACGCCGCAGATACATCGGAGGAAAAGAGTGGCCGACCAATGGTCTGAACAGCGCAGCGACCTCACCGAGGCGACCCGAGAAATGTACCGGCGAGGCCTGGTCGGAGCGTATTCGGGGAACACCAGCCTGCGTCTGACCGACGCCGGAGATGACAGCCTGCTGCTGGTTACCCCGACGCATCATCCCTACTATCGACTCAAGGCGGACGAGTTGGTGGTGGTGAACCTGGAAGGCGAGCCGGTGGAGCCGGCTCCGATGCGGCCATCGTCCGAAACCCGACTGCATCTCGAGATATATCGGCGGCGTCCAGACGTCCAGGCAGTGGCACATACTCATTCCATCCATGCGTCGGTGGCGGCGGTCATCGGGCTGGACATACCGCCGCTGATCGACGAGATGCTGATGACCATCGGGGGGCCGATCAAGGTCAGCAAGTATGCCTTCCCGGGAACGCAGGAGTTGGCCGAACAGGCTTACGCCGCGTTGGGCGACCGGAATGCCGCGCTCCTTCGCAACCACGGCGCCGTGGGGGTTGGGCCGGACATCTGGGAGGCGTTGGAAGTCTGTGATCTGGTGGAGCGGCTGGCGAAAATTTTCGTGCTGGCCCGCAACTTCGGCCCGCGAGCCGCGTCCCCTCTGCCGGAAGACGCCGTCGCGACGGAGATGCAGATGTTCCAGGATAACCGCTAGATGGGATCGGAACCGGGACACCGCTGCCACCACGGGCGATGGGAATGCGCTGAAACATGAGCACCGAACCTGGAACCACACCGGAGTTTGCGCGGGTCATCGGCGTGGTGGGCGCCGCATCCAGATTCGGAGCCCAGATGTTGCTGCACCTGGAAAAGGAGCGACCGGACTGTTGGCTGGTAGCGATTGCGGAGCGCCCGTTGCGCTGGCCCGTGGAGCGAATCTCCACTTACCGCCTGGCCCAGAATCGGGTGAGCGGCATGCTCACGATGTCCGACATTCCCGATTTCATGCAAGAGAAAGCGTGGGACATGTTCCTGGAGGGACACGAACTGACCGTTGCCGACATGCCGGACGTGTTGCAACTGGAAGCGGTGGATTCGCTGATACACGTTGGGAGCTATTACGACGGGCCCAACCCCGAGCAATTCTGCGCGGACGCGCAACTGTGGCTGCGGGCGGCCCGCATCGCAGGCGTGCGGCAGTTCATATATCTTTCCGACGTGAGAGTTTACGGGGTAAATTCGGACACTCCAATCCCCATCACGGAGCAGACGGACAAAAAACCCGTTCGGCAACACCGCTATCTGGACGAAGCCGAACCGTCCTTTTCGGACGCGGCGAGCGACCAGGCATCGGCGGCGCGGGATGGCGACTCCACCGAGGAAATGAAGGTCGTCGTGCTGCGCACGGCGATGTCGGTCAGCACTTCTCATGCCAGCCCCGCGACAGACGAATTGCTGCTGCCTTCCGTAACGGCCAACCGGAAACGAAGCTTCCCGCTCCAGTTCCTCCACCAGCATGACCTCGCCCGGGCGATAGAACGGGTGATAGCCAAACGGCTGCACGGCGTATTCAACGTGGCCGGCGACGGCGTGGTGGATTCGTTGGATGTCCTGGAATGGTGCCGGTCTCCACGATTGCTGAGGGATATCGCTTCCAACCCGTTTCGTGGCGCGACGGGAAGACAATTGTCGAAACGCCCCCTGATCGTGACCTCCACCAAGTTCAAACAATCCGCCGGGTTCCGGTTCAGGTATTCCTCTGCGCGGGCCGTACGCGCGTATTGCAATTCGGTGCTGCTGGAACCGAGCTGACCGCATGACGTCATCGCAAAACGCTCCCGAGCCCGTGGTGATCGACACCGACCCGGGCGTCGACGATGCCATCGCACTGTTGATGGCGCTTTCGTACCCGCAGTTTGATGTCGTCGGCCTGACCACCACCGCCGGCAATGTTCCGATAGGCCCGGCCACCAGAAATGCCCTGGCCATCCTTGAAAGCGTCAGGCGGACTGACATTCCGGTCGCCCGCGGGGCAACTCGACCGGTGCGCGGCCGGTATGCCTACGCCCGCGAAGTTCACTCCGCAGAGGGGTTGACCCATCCGCTGCCCCGTCCGACAACGCGCACTTCCGGTACTGGCGCCGTGCAATTCCTGGCCGATATCCTGCAGGCCAACCCGGGCGCGGTCACCGTCATCGCTCTCGGTCCCCTGACCAACCTGGCGCGACTGCACCGGAAGCGCCGAACGGTATTGAGGTTGGCGAAACGCGTGCTCGTCATGGGCGGCGCCGTGGGGACTCCGGGCAATATCACGCCGCACGCGGAGTTCAATTTCTACAGTGATCCCACGGCCGCCCGCTTGGTCCTCGAATCGGGGGTACCAATCACGTTGATTGACATGGCGCCGTGCCGGCAGGTCTTTTTGACTCGCGGCGACGTGCTGGGAGCGCGGGCCGCCTCCGCGGCCGGCTGGCTGGCCGAACGGTTGCTCGACGGGTGGTTCAATCACGGCCCCGCGCGCGAACGGTTCTACATGTACGATCCTTTGACGATGGTCGCGGCGGCGGACCCGAACGCCATCAGGTTTCGATCAGTTACGATGACGGTTGACGATTCTGAGACCACCGGCGACGAAGAACTCTGGGGTCGCTGCCGGGTGCTGAACGATGCCGGGGGCCCGATCAGCATTGCGAAACCCGATGGCGTCGACGTTGCGGCGTCGCTGCGACTGATCCGCGAATTGCTAGCGTGGCCGCAGCAAGAGGCGAACTGAACACAGGAGGAAAACCCTGATGGCCGTCCAACGCAGAGTATTGATTGTGGTGTTCGACGGCCTCCAGCCGGCGCAGGTCACCCCGGGGTTGATGCCCAACCTGGCGAAATTCGCCGGCGGGGGCGTCACCTTCGCAAACCACCATCCGGTGTTCCCGACGGTGACCAGGGTCAACGCGTCGAGTCTGGTCACGGGGTGTACGCCCGGGCGGCACGGATTGGCGGGCAACACCTTCCTCTGTCGAGAATACGATCCGCACCGGGTGATACCGGCGCTGGAACCCACGTTGCAGGAGATCGCCGATTCCACCGGTCGCACACTGCTGGTGCCAACACTGGCCGACCTGCTGGGCGAACACGGTATGGAGTACTTTGCGGTTGGCACGGGCACCAGCGGCAACGCCTACGTTCACAACCCGAATGCGGCGACGGCGGGCGGGGCGACCATACATCCCGATTTCACGTTGCCACGGTCGCTGCAAGCCGAACTGACCGAACGGTTCGGCGATTGGCCGGCTCAGGATCTGCCCAACACGGCGCGCCTGGTTCACGCGAGACGCATCCTGACGGACTTCATACTGCCCGAACGAGATCCGGCGGTGGCGCTGCTGTGGTCGTCGGAACCGGACAAGACGCAGCACGAAGACGGCGTGGGGCTCGGCAGGACGCCGCAAGCCCTCGCGGAAGCCGATGCCGAGTTCGGCGAGCTCCTGGCCTGGATGGAGGCGAATGGCCGCGCTGACACCACGGACGTTTTCGTCGCATCGGACCACGGATATTCCACCATCAGCGAGGTTGTGCGCGTGGAGCAATTGCTGCGCGACGCCGGTTTCGCGACGATAGACCGCCCGGGCGGCGTGGCGGTGGCGGCCAACGGCGGGTCGGCGTTGCTGTACGTCAACGACGGCGATCAGGCAACGGCCGAGACGCTGACCACGTGGCTGGTTGGGCAACCCTGGTGCGGGCCGCTTTTCGCGTCGGAGCGCGTTGGACATCCGGCGGGCACGCTGCCGACCGCGCTGCTGGGATGCGAAGGGCCACGCTCGCCGGACCTGATCATGTCCTTCCCCTGGCTGAGCACCGACAATTCGGCGGGTTATGCGGGACATGCTCCCGCCACGGGAGGCGCGGTCGGTCAGGGTCAGCACGGCAGCCTCAGCCAACATGAACTGCGGAACACTGGGCTGGCCGGCGGTCCTTCGGTCAAGCGGGAAACCGTCATCGAGACGCCCACCGGCAACATCGATCTCGCCCCACGATCTTGCATCTCCTGGGTCTGGACGCCGAGGCCGGCAGCGATGGACGGCAGAGTGCTGTTCGAAGCATTGGAAGGCGGCTCACCGGCGCCGGCGCCGAACCGTCAGAAGCATGAAGCGGAGCGACCCGGATTCCGCCAAGAGTTGCAAATCAGCGCGGTGGGCATGACGAAGTACGTTGACTGGGGCAACCGGCTATAGTCGCTGCCGGTCTCCGACAGTGCACCAACGGTTCCTCATTTTTGGTTTACTCAAGCGTTGCAAAAAGATGCAAGGGCGCATCATCGACTAAGACATACTTGATAACAGCCTGACCCTGGTCTCCCAAAGAGACGACCACCTTCACGTCCTCTGCGGTCTCAATTATGTGGCCGGTCCCCTCCGGAACGAAGTAGGTTCCGATCCCGAAGTCCAACCGGCCACGCTGGTTGATCACCCCACGGATGTACACGTCGGTCGGTTTCGGTTCGGCGAGCGTGTGTCGCGATGCGCACCACACGTCGCCGCATTTCGTCAAGACCACATAGACCTCGACGCCAGCGGGTTCACCGTCGAGCCGGGCGGGGATTTCCGCAATCTCATAGTCCAGAATAGCGTAGTCGCCCTGGAACAAAGAACGGGGGTCAACGGGAGCGGTCTGCAGGGTGATCTCGCGGCCCTCGGTCAAGGCAACCTGGCGCACGCCGGCGAAGGTGACCAGCCCAACAATCTGTGCTGCCACCACGGCGAAGAACAGGATGCTGGCGGCTCGGGTCATGCCGGTTCCCCAACCGGGCGCACGCCGCGCAGCATCCGCCGACGCAGAAACTCAAGGCCGAAACCCATGCCCAGCATGATCGCGCCGGCAACGATGAATGCCAGGGACTGCCCCAGCAATCCGAAGCCAAACTCGAAGTATCGAGTGAACAGCGTGATCGCGAAGGCAACGACCGCGAGGTTGATCAGGTCCGCCCGGTTCCAGCGGTATCCGGCTGCCACCAACGCCAGGACCGTACCCAGCAAGGCGGCGTTGAGGGGGAGCCAGGTCCACGTCCAACCCAGCAGAAGCCCCAACCACGCCAGGATGGCAAGCAAACCCATCGCGCCGGCCGCCGATGTCTCCCATAGCAGTTGGTCCGCGGACGCGGTGATGGGAGACAACCGCAGCCTGTCAACCACCCGAATCAGAACCAGAACCGCAATTGCGCTGCCCCAAACCGCGCCGGCGAGGAACCAATATTCTCCCAGATAGGCAAGCGCAGAGCCGTCCGTTGCTCCCGGTGCCGAGGCCCAGGGATCGCTAGTAGCTCATGGCGTATACGCTGGCAATGGCAGCGGACAGGCCGGCCAGGTCCCAAACGCGGGAAATGGTCCGCAACTCCGCCGTAGCGGTTCCCGTCCAGCGAACCTTGAGCCGACCGGTCAGGAAAACCAACGCTCCGATGCCCAAGCCCACCGGACCCAGCCACAGAAGCAGACCATCCTCCGCCAGGATATCGATTGCCGCGAAACACCGTATGGTCACGGAAACGGCGAAGGCGACACCGGCGAAGTACACCACCGACAGCTGGCGACGTCGACAGCCGTACCAGATCAACGCCGCGATACCGGCCAACAAAGCAAGGTTGAATACCGACCACGACACGGAGACCTGATACCTCAGTCCGACCCACATGGCGAGCGTCAACACCGCCATTGCCGCAACCGCGCCGACTTCCCAGACCGAGTTGACGTTGCCGGAACGTCCGCGTCTCCACAGAGCGAGTCCGATCGCCGACGCCGAAAGCAGCCAACCGAACGCCAGAACGATCCAATATTCGAAAGACATCCAGTGCCAGACCGTGGAGTCTTCCCAACGCCAAAAAACCCCATACCCCATGACGTGGAGGCTGGACGCGGCGAGCGCCAGCCCGGCCGCTGCCACGTAGCGGGTGTTCAGCGCAACCAGAGGCGCAGCGCTCATTGCGAGGCTCCCGGCGAAGAGGCACGCTGCCGCGGTCAAACCAGCCGCGCACAGCAATATCGGCGCGGCGAAACCCCCAAAATTCATCAGGCTTACGATCCGGATCGACGCCAGAATCACGAACAGGACGACAACGCATCCCAGCAAATGGACCGACCGCTTCAGGAAGGCGACGACCGCGATTCCGCCGAACGCGACGAGGTTGAACAGCCACCATACTGCGGGGGCGGGCCAGGCGAACCAGAGCCACATGGACACGGCAGTTACTAACATCGTTGCCACGATGGCGGTCTGGCCAGCTGATTTGCTTGAAAAGGAGCGCGCATCGCGCTGAAAGCGGAAGGGCCACCAGAGAGCGACGGTAGCAGCCGCGGCAGTCGCCACGGCCGCACCGCCCGTGATCCAATACTCGGCGGACAACACGGACCAGGGGAAGTTGCCGCCATCAATCCAGATGCTGGCGACGGTCATGGCGCAAAATGCCTCGAGTCCGATCGCCAAAGCTGGATAGTAGCAATACGCCGCCAGGGGCCGTGTCCATGCGAAACGCAATTGGAGCATACCCAGGGCAAAAACCGCCGCCGAGAGCACCAGGGTCAACGGCATCACGAAGAGGATCGCTTCCTCCCCGTAGTATTCCAGCCACCATTGCGCGCGGAAACCCATGCTCAGGACAAGAAGGAACAGGGACAGTGCCGCCATCACGCGAGAGCGCGCGACATACCCGATCGGGACGACGCCCAGGAACCAGGCGGTGGTCAGATTGGGGTGGTTGACCGGCACATGGTAAATCTGAGCGATCAGGTGGATGCTTGCCCCGAACGCCAGCGCGCCGACCACGAGCATGGCGACGCCGATGCGTGGGTATTCGAACCGGGCCAGCAGCAACCAACCGGCAACATTTGCCGCAGTCGTGAACCCCACCAGCATGGTGACACGGGCCCAGATCGGGATCGCGTCCCAGTTGGCGGCGACGTATATGATGATGCCCAGCCCGACGAGAAGGGCTCCCATCACACCGATGAGGGACACCGCCCGGCTCACCAGGGTGCTGCGCGCCGCCGCGTCTCCCGTGGAAGCGGCGGGACCAACGGAACTAGGCAAAGACGCTTCTCCGGGAAGCGCGGCTACCGCTGGAACCTCATAACGGCGCAGGATTGCGGCGGCCTGTTCGGCCGAGACCAAACCGTCGCGTTGCCAGACGTCGATTTCCGTCGACAAACGGCTGAGGAATTCGGTATCGCCGCCCCCGGCCGCGGGTCCAGTAGACATCAAGTCACATTCAGACGATGTCGGGAGAGAAGCTTGTCAAACGGCGGTGGACCGCCGGGCGTCTCGGGATCGGTGGAACGCCATTCCACCTCAGTCGGCGGCCACCACTTCGTTCTCAACTGCGTATCCGCTGTCCCGCTCCAGCATTTGTGACAGACCCATGAGTTCAAAGGCCTCGGTGAGAGGGGTCATTTCGCCCACCAGATGCTCGGTAGTTCCAGTGGCCTTGAGTTCCGCCATGACCCGAGCCACGGTGTGGGCCACCGACATGAAGGCGCTGCCGGGGAAAATGACCATCTTGAACCCCAGGTCTTCCAGTTCAGAAACGTTGAGCAAGGGAGACTTGCCGGTTTCCACGAAGTTGTAGAGAAGCGGGACCGAAGTGCGGGCGACCACTTCGGCGGCTTCGTCTGCGGACCGGATCGCCTCCACGAACAGCGCATCGGCGCCGGCCGCGGTGAAGGCGTCGCAGCGGCGCATGGTGTCATCCCAACCGGTGACGGCCAGCGCGTCGGTGCGGACGATGATGGTGAAATCGTCATCGGTGCGAGCGTCGACGGCGGCGTGAATTTTCTGCACCATCTCGTCGATCGGCACCACCCGCTTGTCCTCCAGGTGGCCGCAGCGCTTGGGGAACTGCTGGTCTTCGATGTGCACCGCCGCTGCGCCGGTCCGCTCGTAATCACGGATGGTGCGACGCACATTCATGGTGCCGCCGTAGCCGGTGTCGGCGTCGGCGATCACGGGGACGCTGACGGTGGAGGCGATAGCCGCCGCGTTGGCGAGCATCTCCGTGGCCGTGGCCAGCGCCAGGTCGGGGTAGCCGATGCGGGCAACCGAGGTCCCGGCTCCGGTCATGTACACCGCCGGAAAACCGGTGCGCTCGATTATGGCGGCCGTGAGGCAGTCGTAGGCGCCGGGGGCCGTGATGATCCCGGGCTCGGCGAGCAATTGTCGGAAACGGGTGGTGGTTTTCATTACTCAGTCCTCGCGCCGATATGCTGGTTCAGGCGGTCAGTCCGCCGTCGATGGTCAGCGTCTGGCCGTTGACGTAGCTCGCGCCGGCGCTGGTCAGGTAAAGAACGGCAGAGGCGACATCCTCGGCGGTTCCGAAGTGACCGGCCGGGATACGGGAAAGCACCTGGCCGCGCTGGTCATCCGTCATGCCGGCGGTCATGCCGCCCTCCTCTCCGACTTCGATGAAACCCGGCGCGACCGCGTTCACCGTAATGCTGCGGCTGGCCACTTCACGCGCCATGGCTTTCGTAAATCCGATTTGTCCGGCTTTGGAAGCGGCGTAGTTGGCCTGCCCCGGGTTGCCGGTGAGCCCCACGACTGAGGAGATGTTTACGATACGCCCGTACCGTTGGCGAAGCATGAGCGGGATGGCGAAACGCGTGGCCAGGAACGTGCCGCGAAGATTCACCGTGATGACCTCGTCCCAATCGGCGGCGGTCATGCGCAACATCAGCCGATCGCGATTGACGCCGGCGTTGTTCACCAGGATGTCGAGGCGGCCCAAACGATCGGCGGTGGTTTTCACGACGGCCTCGGCGGCGTTTTCATCGGAAACGTCACCGGGGACGCGAAGGGCCTCACCGCCGGCAGCGCGAATCTCATCGATCACGGCATCGGCGGCGGCGGCGTTGCTCCGGTAGTTGATGGCGACGGATGCGCCGGCTGCTGCGAGCCTGGAAGCAATCACCGCGCCGATGCCCCGGGACGAACCCGTCACCAGGGCGACCTGGCCGCTCAAATCAATCGTGTACATGGTTGAATACCCAATCCTTCACGTCTCGCGCACTACGGCACGATGCAATTCGGCCAGTTCTTGCCGGAATCCCTCCACCAACTCCAGTCGATGGCATAGCAGACCGGTGTTGATGGCGCCGGCGACGCCGGTGGCGGTGGATGAACCGTGTCCGATCATGACCAGACCGTTCACGCCGAAAAGCGGCCCTCCCATGGTGCGCGGCAGGTTCATGGTGGTCCACAGGGCTTCTCCGATCTGTTGAACCTGTTCACCGGGGAGAACCGCAGACAGGCGATGGTGGAGATAGGGGACGAGCGCGGAACCCAGACCTTCAGCGAATTTGATCAGGATATTGCCGATGAACCCGTCGCAAACGATGACATCCGCCTTGCCGGTGAAGAAGTCCATGCCCTCGACGTTGCCGACGAAATTCAAATGGCTCTCCCTAAAAAGCGTGTGGCTCTCCTGGACCTGGCGATTGCCCTTGGAGGACTCCTCACCCACGCTGAGCAGAGCGACGCGAGGGTTCTCTATGCCCAGGCGGCGGCGGGAAAAGGCGACCCCCAGAGCGGCGAAGTTCAACAGCAACGACGGGCGGCAATCCACATTGCTGCCCAGGTCAACCACGGTGGTATTCGGCGCGACGCCAAGGAAGTTGCCGCCGATACAGGGCCGTTCCAAGCCTTCCAGCAAGCCCAGCGCCATGACCGCCGTCGCCATGGTGGCCCCAGTCGAACCCATGGACACCACCATGTCGGCGTCGCCCAGCTGCACGAGTCGCATGGCGGTGGCGATCGAGGAGTTCGGTTTCCGGCGCAGGGCGGCTATGGGGTGCTCATCATCTTCGACCTTGCCTTCCGAAGGGGCTATTGAAACTGAGCGTCCGATGACATCGTGACGGGACAATTCAGCTTGCACGGCATCGGAATCGCCCACCAGGGTGACGGTCAATTCGGGATGGGCGTCAAGCGCCGCCAGAACGCCGGGAACCGTCTCCGGTGGCCCAAAGTCTCCACCCATCGCATCCACCGCAATTCGAACCCGCGGCATATCTCCGTTAGCGCTCATCTCACAGTTTCCCTCATATCCGCCGAGCCTGCCATTACAGTCGCCGACCCGGTGATGATCCTGCTGCCATTATCAACGTTGAGCAGTTCGACGTTGCACGTAAGGCGTATGCCGTTAGCGACTGATTCGCTTTTGGTCACCGACCCGACGGCTTCCAGGAGGTCCCCAGGATACGCGGCGCCACGAAACCTGACGCGCAGGCTGCCCGATTGCAACCAGCAGGTTCCGTACACGCCCGTCATCATCTCGGAGATCATGGCCAGGGTCAGCATGCCGTGGGCAATCACGCCGCCGAACCGGCTTGACGCTGCGAACTCATCATCGTAGTGGATGCGGTTGTGGTCGCCGGAGGCTGACCGGTAGGCGTCGATGTGGTCCCGGGTCACGCAGCGCCGCACTGGAGGGATCACGTGACCCACGGCCCATGGCGACGATGCGTGGGTTGGAGCGCCGGCAGACATACACACATTCGTTATTCGGAGCTTTGGTCAGTGGGAAGCAGCACGGTGGTACGACCCTTCATCAGGTCTGACCCGGTGGCTTCGTCCGCGACGGTATAGTTCACGGTGAGAAACCGCATCCCGCTGCGTTCGCGCACCGGCTCAACACTGGCGACGGCGGAAACCGTCGCGCCCACGCGCAGAGAATCTATGGTTTCTATATCCTGCAGGCTGTGGATAGCGCCATCGGGTAGTGACAAACGTTCCAACAATAAAGCGACGACGCGGGCAGCGAGCATAATAGGAGGAGCGCAAAGTGAGTCCATGTACATCGGCAAATTATCGCCGACGGCTGAAAGATATTCGCCGACTGCGTCGGAGGTAATGTCCCAGGAGCCCAAGCTGATCGCGTTATCTTGCAATGCTCTTCCCCTGACCGATCACACGGATGGCTCCGCCGCACGACAGAGACAATATACACGGGTAGGCCGACCCCGACAACGCGCAAACGGACTGCCAGTAACGGGTTGACCTACGGACATGGACGCGGGCAGTGACCGAACAATTTTGTGGTGTAATATATTTGGCGAATTTCAGCATCTTCGTGCGGGCGGTACGCCGGCAACAATTCCCCGCGGCGCCGGCGTATGCAAGGCCAGGGCGCGCGAAGCAAAGGATTACGCAATGGCTGACCAAATCCTATCAACGTTGCTCACCATCCCCGGCTGTGATCCGGAGCTAGCTTCCCGGGTTTCGTTTACCGGCGGGGTCGATCCGATCCTGCCGACGCCGTTCAGGATCGGCGAAACGGCGGCCGCAAGCCTGGCAGCGGTTGGCCTCGCCGTCTGCGACCTGTGGGAGATGAAGACCGGCCGACGCCAGGACATCGCGGTGGACGCCAGGCAGGCCACGGCGTCGTTGCGTAGCAGCAGGTACATGACCCTCAACGGCGCGGCGGCCGCGGGAGAGCGGCCCTCCGTTATGGGTGTGTATCCTGCCAAGGACGGCAGGTGGAGTTACCTGCACTGCAACTTTCCGAACCACCGGGAAGCGGCCCTGGGGGTTTTGGGCGTGCCGGAAGACCGGGAAGCGGTGCGACAGGCGGTGGCAAATTGGGATGCCCTGGAATTGGAAGAGGCGATCATCGCCGCGAGAGGAGCCGGCGGAATGGTCCGCTCCATGGACGAATGGGCCAGGCATCCGCAATCCGCCGCCGTGGCATCGTTGCCCCTGCTGGAGATTGACAAGATCGGCGACAGCCCGCCGGAGCCATTGCCTGATGGATCACGCCCGCTTTCGGGGATAAGAGTTCTGGATCTGACCCGAGTGCTGGCCGGACCTACCTGCGCCCGCACGCTGGCGGAGCATGGGGCAGACGTCATGAAAGTGACCGCCAGCCATCTCCCCAGCAGCGAAGCCCAGGAATTTGACACCGGGCACGGAAAGTTGTCCACCCACCTGGACCTCAGGGACACGCAGGACGTGGCGACGCTGCGCAATCTGGTCAGCCAGGCGGACGTGTTCTCACAGGGCTATCGCCCGGGAACACTGGCGCAGCGGGGTCTTTCTCCGGAAGATCTTGCGGAGCTCCGACCGGGTATCGTTTACATCTCCCTCTCGGCCTTCGGCCGGGTGGGACCATGGGCGGAGCGCCGCGGTTTCGACACGGTTGTGCAGACCGTGAGCGGTATCACGGACCGGCAAGGACAACTGTTCCCCGGCGCTGAGCCGGGACCGCAGTTTTATCCGGTGTCCGCGATTGACTACCTAACCGGATACCTGATGGCATACGGCGCGTTGACTGCCCTGGCGCGTCGCGCCCGGGAAGGCGGGAGTTGGCTGGTCAGGATTTCACTAGCCCAGACCGGCAAATGGCTCACCGATCGAGGACAGGTTCCTGAACCCGAACTGCACGATATAGCATCGGATTTCGGGGCGGAAGAGGTTACCAGGTGGTGTACGACCAGCCAGGTAACGGCGGGACAGTTGACGCACCTGGCGCCGACCGTGCGGTTGTCGGAGACGCAACCTTACTGGGCAAGGCCTACGGTGCCGTTGGGATACCATGACCCGGTGTGGCCGGAACGAGTTGGATGACCCAACAGTGGAACTAGACTTGCCGGTCGCTAAGCACTGCGGCGCAGGAGAGTTTGGCACGTCGCTACAGAGAACGTTCCCGGTCGCCCAGCCCGTTGGTGGATGAGTCGGTTGAGATCGCGTCCGCGTATTCGCTGTTCAGGGTTACGCGACGATCTCTGGTGGAAAGCAGGGTGGCGTTGGCTGTCGCCGCGTTGCGCCGGAGCGCAGCGGAGATGGAGCGCCGCGCCCCAATCAGACCATAGCGGTCTAATTCAAGCTGGCTGTAGATTTCATCGATGTGCATCTGGTGGTCCGGGGCGCGCACCAGCGAATCCAACAGCCGCTGCGCATCGGCGGAAACGTTATTGCGAGTGTCCCTGGCCGTGGCGGTGGTCCAAGCATGGTCACGTGAGCCAACGGCCGCACTGGTGGTGGCCACACCGTTTATGGCAATCGGTGCTTCCAGAGCGGCTTGAGCATGGGTTCGTTCGTGTTGCTTCGCCAATGACCGGATGACTGAAATCACCTCCTGGCTGTCGCCGGAGATGTTGAGCGTGACGGTTGCCATTGCTGTACATCCTCTGATTGGGTGATGGGAGTAAATTCTCCGAGGTTTTTTATGCACATGCACGCGCAATCACAGCATGATCGAGAAAACGATGCCTACGATCAGGGTGCACGTTCGGCTGCACATTATAATCAGATATTGTGCGTTTTGTTCAATATCGTTGCGAAACAAAAAAATCCGGTGATCGGAATTCGCACAAAAATACAGGGACGGTTGTGCAACCGTCCCTGCACAACTTGCACGAACTGAAGACTAACCCTTACGGGTGTACTTCACCACAGTTCGACCGGAGCTTCCTTCATAGGGCTCGACCACGTAGAGGTCCTTCTGACTGTCCACCCACACGCCGTGACAACTGCGGTGGGTCAGGTCGCCCCATTGCGCCAGGCGTTCACCGTTCGCGTCGAGAATGCTGAGCATCCCACCGTTGTGTTCGGCGACGTAGGCGACGCCATCATCGTCGATACAGATGACGGCGGGACCGATCAGCTTGCTGGGCCAGTCGGTCACATGGCTGCCGTCCTGATTGAAGACCTGGACTCGATCGTTTTCCCGGTCGGCGATAAGGAGATTGCCCTGGCGGTTGATCCAGGCGCCGTGAGGCAGGTTGAACTGGCCAGGTCCGGAACCGGGCTCTCCCCAGGAAAAGATGTGTTCGCCGGCGGCGGTGAACTTATGCACGCGGGCGTTGGCATAGCCGTCGGCGATGTAGATTTCACCGTCGTCATTCAGGGCAATGCCGGCCGGCATGTTAAACGGATCCGAGCCGCGCACCACCTGGTGCCACGAGTTTGAATCGAATGCAGTGTTGTCGGCTCCGGTGTCGGAGCGGTAACCGCGCTGGCCGATGGTCATCACCAGCTCGCCGTCCTTGGTGAGCTTGAAAATCTGGCCCATGTTGCGGTCCACCAGCCAGACGTAGCCCCACTGGTCAATGATGATGGCGTGGGGGAACTCGAACATGCCAGCGCCCCAGGACTTGACGAACTTGCCCTCACGGTCGAAGACCATGATGGGATGCTCGGGGTTGCGATTGAAACAGTAGATGCGGTCCTCGTCGTCGCCGAAAACCGCCGCGGCCGGCATCGGAATGCCTTCGGGCGCCTGAGCCCAGTTGCGATCGAATTCGTAGGTGTGCGCGCCGTTGCCGACGACATTGGCAGCAGTAGTCATGTAAGCCTCCTCATTGGCATTGCGTGGAGCGAATCTGCATGGTCCAGCCTAGTTTTACCACAATTTGGCGTGAGTCATCGGGGCGCCACCAACTTGGCGAGGAAGATGCCCGGCTTACCAGGCCGGTTGGCATCGGGTAGTACGCCGGCGATAGCAAACCCATCTTGCGATAGAACTCGTAGGGATGGCCTTTCAAATTGACAATACGCGAAAGGTGTTCCAGGGGGTTGGGATAGAGGTCAACGCCGGCCGGGGAGGTCGTATCGTCTTCGTCGTCGGAACCAAGCCAAATCGGAAGACCGCCGCGCCGGCTCACCTACTGTTCCACGTCGGACAGGAGGACGCCTCCGACCCATGACGCTGACGGGCGGGCCGCACCACCAGAACGTTGAGCTCCCAGACGTTTCCCCGGTAGATGGGCTCCGCGGCAGACCAACCGAGGGCGTGGTCAGCCCGGTCGACCGCGGCGCGGCAGATCCGCCTCCTGTCGAGGCATTCCGGCGCCGTGCCCGCAGCGGATTCCGCATCCGGCTAGGCCCGGGGCCAATGGTCTGCGAATCCCTCTACCAGCCGGGCAGCGGCCTGAACGGTCGCCTCGGGGCCGAGGGTTTGCAGATGCGCTATCCGCATCGCGCGAACCGCGGATTGTCTATACCGGTTGGCGGAGCCTGATCAGAAGGCGGGGATACCCGGGGTCTGGACACCGATGCTGTAGAGCGACTGGCCGGAGGTGAGGAATAGTGTCCGCATATCGTCGCCGCCAAAGCAGATGTTCCTGGTGACTTCCGGTGTTTCAAGCACTCCCAGGCGCTCTCCGCCAGGCGAAACGATCCAAACTCCGCCGGAACCGGTGCACCATACCCGGCCGGCCGTGTCGACCTTCATGCCGTCGGGCACACCGGGAGCCTCCGAGCCCATCTCTATGAGGATCCGATTGCCGCTCAAGGTCCCGTCGGCGGCCACGTCGAAGGAGCGGATGCGGCGATTCGGGCAGAACTCGCCTCTTTCTTCGCGGTCAAAGTCCGCGGGCTCCGCGCGGCTTATGGCGACGTACAGGACCGATTCGTCGGGTGACAGCGCGAGACCGTTTGCGTACTCGCACTCGTCCGTTGCCAGGTGCACATTGCAGGAGAGATCGACGCGGTAAATGCCGGCGAAAGGGATCTCGCGGAGTTCTTCCGGAAAACGGAGGTGCGGGTCGGTGAAAAAGAGTGTCCCATCGGTGCGGCAGATCACGTCGTTGGGCTTGTTGAACCGCTTGCCGTCCCAACGGTCCGCAATGGAAGTGACGTTGCCGTCCGCATCCATACGAGTCACGCACCGATGATCCGCTCCTTCACACATCAGCAGGTTCCCCTGGCGGTCCAGGGTGCAGCCGTTGCCCTCGCCGGTGTTCTCGCGGACCACGGTGGTTTCGCGCGTTTTGGGATCCCACTTGAGCAACTGTTCCCGGCCCAGATCCACGAAGGTTAGATAGCCACCGGGATGCCACAACGGGCCCTCGGTGCGGGCCAGCGTCCCGTCCAGCAGGGTGAGTTCGGATTCGGCGAACAGCCCGGACAAATCCTCAGCCATGGTTAGCCTCCAGTCATGCGGGTGAAACAGGCCGATTATAACAATGGGAGAGGCAAGGCGTATCCTTGAGTCCCTGGCGATCCCTGCTGGGATGATCGAGCCCGAGATGACCGAGATGGTGCCTCCGCGTTGCCCTGGTCCGGGCCAAAGGGTACACTGGCGGCCGTTGTGTGTGCACCCGGCCAGGCCGCCGTCGGCGGGCAGGCCGGGTGAATTTGATGCAAGGCGACGGTCGATTTAGTGGCTAGAGTAGATGAACGAGCTGGCTCGGCGCCCTCCGGAGGGGCGTCTTCCGGCGGGCGCATCTATTACGGATGGTGGATGGTCGTCGTCACTTCGGTGATGAGTTTCTTCGCCAGCGGCATCTTTTTCCGCGGATTCAGCGTGCTGGTACTGCCCATCCGCGAGCAATTGGGGATCACCCAGTGGCAGACGAACCTGGTTTTTGCGATAGCCCGCGCCGAAGGGGGGCTGGAAGGACCGCTGGCGGGCTGGTTGATCGACAAGTTCGGCAACCGCAAGGTGCTGGTGCCTTCGCTGATAATCACCGTCGTGGGTTACCTGATCATGGCCTTCTGGCTGCCGGGGTTTTGGGCGTTCGCCATCATATACCTGGGCTTGGTATCGCTGGGCAACAGCATGGGTTTCCAGCACGCCTGCTTCGCCGGCCTGAACCAGTGGTTCCACCGGCGGCGAGCTCTGGCGATCTCCATCCTGGCGGCGGTGGCGTCCCTGGGCGGCCTGGCGCTGATACCCACGATGAACCTTCTGATCGACCGGGCCGGGCTGCGGTGGGGCCTCATCACCTCGGGTGCATTTTACGCGGTTATCCTGCTGCCGTTGTGCTTCTGGTTCAGGAATCGGCCGGAAGACATGGGTTTGCTGCCCGACGGGGCCACGCGGCCGCCGGCCTCCCGGGCCGGTTCGGCCGCCGCGCGCCGGGAGGTGCGGGACTACACCGTGCGGGAGGCGCTCCGTACGCAGGCGTACTGGCTGCTGTTGGTCGGCGCGGGCCTGAGGCAAACGGCGACGCTGGGTATCCTGGTCAGCCTGTTTCCCATCCTGGTCGAGGACAAGGGCATGAGCAGCCAGATGGCCGCGAACCTGATCGGGGCGATGTCGGCCATCAACTTCGTATCCAGGCTGATCATGGGGTACCTGGGAGACCGGGTATCCAAGAAAACCATAATGTTCCTGAGCCTGACGGTGGAAGCTGTTGGTTATCTGTGTTTATGGATGGGTGACTGGCAAACGGCGATCGGCATAACGCTGGTGGTGGCGTTCGTCGTGTGCGAGGGAATGATGGACGGCGCCGGTGTCATCGTGTGGGCCGCGTTGGGCGAGTACTACGGTCGCACCCGGTTTCGCCACGCTACGGGGGATACATCACCTTCTCCTACGCCTGGGCGTTGGTGGTGTCGCCGGTGTACGCGGGTTGGGTGGCAGACCGGTTTGGGGATTACGACTACGCGATTATTCCGGGGGCGATATGCGCTTTCATGGCGGGCGCCTGTTTCCTGTTCATCAAGCGACCACCGGAGTGATGGCTGGCGATGCCGAGACGGACGACCGGTAACTCTTTGAGCCGCCGGCCGGTGCTACAATGAGCCTGAATCTGAACTATGAATCCTGAACTATGGATTCGGATCGTCCTGACGGGGTTTGGGACTCAAGGAACCAATCGGCGCCGATGCGTCGCGCACTCCCGACGCATGGTCGTCTCAATCAATTCACACATTAACGGGGAGTCAGAAAATGCCCACGATCCTGGAACAGTACATCGCCAACCACGCCGGCTCCGCCGAACGTTATCGTGACGCCGTGGGCATATTCCCTGGGGGAGTCACCCACGACAACCGTTACGCCGAGCCGTTCCCGCTGTACATAACCCACGGGCAGGGACCGCGGAAGTGGGACGTGGACGGGAACGAGTACATCGACTATGTATCCGGCCACGGCGCGCTGTTGCTGGGGCACTCCCATCCTGCCATTGCGGAGGCAGTGACCGAACAGATCCTGCGGGGCACTCACCTGGGAGCCTGCACCGATGAGGAACTGCGCTGGGCACGGGCGATCATGACCCTGATGCCGGCAGTGGAAAGGATCCGCTTCCACAGCAGCGGCACGGAAGCGACATTGATGGCGATGCGCCTGGCCCGCGCCTTTACTGGACGCAACAAGGTCATCAAGCTACAGGACCACTTCCACGGTTGGCACGACTACGCGATGGCAGGTTCGGACCGCCCGGCGCCGGGGATCCCCGCCGAGTCATGGAGCAGCATGGTTATCGTTCCGTCCGGAAACCTGGACGCGGTGCAGCAGGCCATGGAACGCGACAGCGACATCGCGGCCATCATCCTGGAACCCACCGGCGCTCACTACGGGCAGCTTCCCTTCGACGCGCCGCAATACCTGACGGGCCTGCGCCAACTGTGCGACCAGCATGGCGTGGTGCTGATTTTCGATGAGGTTGTCACCGGATTCCGCGCCTCCCCCGGCGGAGCGCAGGTGCGCTATGGCGTCACGCCCGATCTGACGACCATGGCGAAGATCGTGGCTGGCGCCCTGCCCGGCGGGGCAGTAGGCGGCAAGGCTGACATCGTGGATATGATCGCCCAGCGCGGCGATCCCGAATGGGACAACACCGAGCGGGTCTACCACCCGGGGACCTTCAACGGCAATCCGCTGTCGGCGGTGGCGGGAGCGACCTGCCTGGAACTGATCGCCTCCGAGCCTTTGAACGAGCGCGCCGACGCGATGGCCGCGCGGCTCAAGGCCGGTCTGAACGAGATGTTCACGCGAATGGAGGTGGGCGGGCACGCCTACGGCATCGCGTCGATGATCCACTTCACCCTGGCCGACGGCGACTTCGACCACGAATTCGGGCCGGAAGTCGACCGGCAAATCAAGAGCGCCGCGGCCACGCCGGCGGTAACCGGCATCAAGCGCGGCCTGCAGAACCACGGCATCGACATCATGGGACGGGACGCGTTCCTGGTATCGGCGACGCACTCCGAGGCAGACATCGACGCTACCCTGGGCGCCTTTGCGGCGACGCTGGCGGACGCACGCGACGAAGGGCTGGTTTAGCAACTGGATTATTCGCAACCTACGCGGTACGTGATCCATGAAACCTTTGACATTGATTGCCGCAATCTTTGTGGCGTTCATCGTTTTCGGTGCGACTTTCGGCGCAGTATGGGAAGATGGAGCAGACCGAGCTCTGTTGGTTTCGAGCTTTGGCGCCTTGCTGGGTTTCGGTATGACGTTTTGGATAGTGCGTATATTCACGGATTGAAACGATGAAGAACCTGCTAGTTGCTTGGTTGTTTCTCCTTTTCGGTGGGTTGTGGCTGCTGTTCGTTGACCTGCTCTACCAAACCCTGTTGGCGATAAACGGGGTGCCGGTATTGTCGGCGGTTGGAGTCGCGCTGTTTTTGCTAGCTCTGACTTCAATGTTGAACTGGCTGTTCAAAGAAGCATGGGAAGAACGCAGTCGACACTATTTGTCGAACCGTGAAGAAGGGCCAGCGAAGTAAAACCCCACTGGAACAATGAGAGGCTCTTATGGCAAGTTTTTGGGAAAAGATTACGGTGGACGGACAGCAAATGGATATGTACGCGGCGGTGCCCTCCAGCAGCGCCGGCTTTTCCGCTCCCTATCCTGCAGTGGTGGTGGCGCAGCACGCCACCGGCGTGGACGCGTTCATACAGGACATCTGCGACCGGTTGGCGGCGGACGGTTACGCCGCGGTAGCGCCCAGCCTGTACCACCGGCACAACGAAGAAGCCATCGCGGCGTCGGCCGCCGGGGGGCCGAGACCCAGCCCGGCGACGCTGCTCAGCGACCCGGACATCGTTGCCGATATGAGCGCCGCCGTGGACTGGTTGCTGGGCCATGACGCGATACAGAGCGACCGTATCGGGGTAACCGGGTTCTGCATGGGCGGACGCGTCGCGTGGTTGGCGGCTGCTACCAACCCTAATTTCAGAGCCGTGGTCCCGTATTATGGCGGCAACCTGATGACCACCTGGGGCAGTGGTGAAACACCGCCCTTTGATTCGGCAAACAGCATCGACTGCCCCATGCTGTTCCACTTTGGAGAGATCGACGCCAACCCGTCGCAGGACGACATGCGGAAGATCGACGCCGAGCTGGACCGCCTGGGAAAGGCGCATCAGTTCTTCACGTACGCGGGCGCCGACCACGCATTCATGAACCCGTCCGGCGGCAGATACCACGAAGACGCGGCGGTTGCGTCCTGGCCCCGCACGCTGGAATTTTTCCGGCAGCACCTGAAGGGTTAGCCAGCCGGAGGGGACGAATTGTTCTCTTCCCCGTACGCACAAGACACGTTGATTGATCGGCATAGGAGGCACCGTTATGGCCAGTTTCTGGGAAAAACTCACCGTGGACGGCAGCGAAATGGATATGTATGCCAGCGTGCCCAGCAGCAGCGCCGGTTTCTCCGCCCCGTTTCCGGCGGTGGTGGTGGCACAGCATGGCGGCGGCGTGGACGAGTTCATCCGGACCATCTGCGACCGGCTGGCCGCTGAAGGCTACGCGGCCGTGGCCCCAAACCTGTACCACCGCATCCCTGACGACGTGATGAACGGCGACCCGCGACCGCGGCCCTGGGACGTGCTCAGCGATCCCAGCATCGTTGCCGACATCAATGCCACCGTGGACTGGCTGCAAAACCACGACGCGGTCACCGACCGCATCGGAGTAACCGGCTTCTGCATGGGCGGGCGCGTTGCCTGGTTGGCTGCGGTGAGCAACCCCCACTTTAGCGCGGTCGCCCCATACTACGGCGGGAACCTGCTGGTAACCTGGGGCGAGGGCGAGACGCCGCCTTTCGAGCTGGCCGCCAACATCGACTGCCCGATGCTGTTCCACTTCGGCGAGGTTGACGAAAACCCGTCGCAGGAGGACATGCGCCGGTTTGACGAGGAGTTGAACCGCCTCGACAAAGCGCACCAGTTCTACGTGTATCGGGACGCCGACCACGCTTTCATGGACTTCACCGGTCCGCGATATCAGAAGGAAGCGGCCGACCGCTCGTGGCCACGGACGCTGGAGTTCTTCGGGCAGCATCTCAAGTCCTGATAGTTTCGCGGTGCGAATTATTATTCGCCCCGCGCCGTTTTCATCACCAACACCAACCAAGGAGTTTTCCAATGCCCCGAGTAGCACTGGATTTGGAACAGAAAGAGGACCTGACCGTAATCAAGTCCGACGGATGGCGTGTGGCGCAGGGCCTCGAGCCTGGCGAACCCAACCAGGGATTGGTGGCGGAAAAGCTGGGGAGTAACGCTCGCCTGCCCGACTACGACGACTCGGGCTGGGAAAGCGGCTCGGACTTCCAGAAGCGCTATTCGGTCGGGTTCACCTTCGCCTGGTACCGGTTGCGGTTCACCATGCCGGAGACCGTGAAGGGCCAGGACGTGACCACCTGCCGGATCTGGTTCGAAACCAACGTGGACAACTACGGCGAGGTGTTCATCGACGGCAAGATTGATCGTAACATCGGCGTGGTGACCGGCAACAACACGCCCAAGCGCGTGCTGGTCGAGGAACCCGGCGATCCGGGGAAGGAACACGTCATCGCCGTCCTGGTGGCCAACGCGCCGCTGGGTGAACCGGTGGGCGCAATCTTCATGCGGCATGCCACGCTGGCGTTTGAATCCCAGCCGCCGCAATAGGCAGACGCTCACAGCGCATTTCGGGTCGCCTGCTTTCGCGAGGGGATGGCCCGACCAACCAAATCGGAGGCTTCGCTATGGCCACCCGCTCCTTTACCGGCACGGTGAACGCGCCGGATTTCCCTGAAAGCGTGGAATGGATCAACACCGACCGGCCGTTGAGCATGGCCGACCTGCGCGGCAAGCTGGTCGTGCTGGACTTCTGGACCTACTGTTGAGTCAACTGCATGCATGTGTTTCCGCAGTTGCGGAAAATGGAAGAGAAGTACGCGGATGAGCTGGTGGTCATCGGGGTGCATTCCGCGAAGTTCCCCAATGAAAAGTACGCCGACAACGTGTTGATGGCGGCGCAGCGGTATGAGCTGAAGCACCCGATCGTCAACGACGCGGAGTTCGAGGTCTGGCGGCAGTACGCATGCCGGGCATGGCCCACGCTGATGTTCGTTGATCCGGAGGGCAAGGTTATCGGCAAGCACGAGGGCGAACTGCCCTACGAGGCTTTCGACGACCTGCTGGGAAGGATGATCGCCGAGTTCGACGAGAAGGGCATGATCGACCGCCGCGACCTGGGCTTCGCGCCGGAGGCGGTGGAGGAGTCGGCCCTGGCGTTTCCGGGCAAGGTGCTGGCAGACGGCCCCGGAAACCGGCTTTTCATCGCCGACACCAACCACAATCGTATCGTGGTGACCGACCTTGACGGGCAGGCGCAGGCCGTCATCGGTTCGGGCTCGGAAGACTTCGTCGACGGCGACTACGCCACGGCGGCTTTCAATCATCCCCAGGGAATGGAACTTCTGGGCGACATGCTGTACGTCGCCGACACGGAGAACCACGCCATCCGCCGGGTTGACCTGGCAAGCGGAACCGTCGATACCATCGCCGGCACCGGTGAACAGGGAAACGACCGGAGGGCGCAGGGCCCCGGACGCGAGGTAGCCCTCAGCAGCCCGTGGGACCTGACGCACCACGCGGGAATACTGTACATCGCGATGGCTGGGATACACCAACTGTGGCGGTTGTCGCTGTCCGATGGAGTGATTTGTCCCCATGCCGGTACCGGCGGCGAGAACATCGATAACGGACCGCTGGCCCAGGCTACGCTGGCCCAACCCAGCGGCATCGTCGTGGGTAAGGACCGAGGTGATAGCCCCATCCTGTATTTCGCCGATTCGGAGACCAGTAGCGTGAGGAGCGCGGGGATCGACCCGGCAACCGGTCGCGTGGCAACGCTCGTCGGGATCGACCTGTTCGCCTTCGGAGACCGGGATGGCGTGGAGCACCACGTCCGGCTGCAGCACCCCATCGGCATCGAATGGCACCAGGGCGAGCTTTTCATCGTCGATACCTACAACCACAAGATCAAGAGGATTCTGCCGCTGACACGTTCAGTGCAAACGGTGCTGGGTTCGGGTGCGATGGGTCTGCACGACGGGGAGAGCCGCCTGGCTACCTTCAGCGAGCCGAGCGGACTGAGTTTCGCCACGTTTGACGACGGCCGGGAACCCTTGTTGTTTATCGCCGACACCAACAATCACGCCATACGCGTGGCGGATCTGCAGGCTGGCGAGGTTCGAACGCTCGACATCCACGGATTGTGATCCTAACGTCATATCCAGCGAGAACCTGAACCGGTCCCCCAGCAATCGCGGCCAATCCGGTCCACCGCTCGGCCGCGTAAGGTCGGGCGCGTGGTCTGGCACGGGGTCCATCGGGACCCCGAAACGGTCGGCGGTTTCATTGGCTCTTGCTATAATTGCTGCCCACAATCGTTGTGTTGGGCACAGCGATCAGCGAGATTGCTGCTGCCCAATCCACTCAGGAGACCCCATGACCACACCCACGACCTCAGATTCAGCCGACGGCGCAGGCGCCGATTATGCGGTGCAGACCGACGACAACATCACACTGCTGGCCAGCAAGATAATCCGCGACGTGCTGGTGACCCGCGACGAGCCCATTCGTCGAGCCCAGTTGTGGCAGGCGGTAGAACTGGCCATGGGGGACCGTTCCCCGGATGTTGATGGAGTGCTGAAGCGGGACTGGTTCAGCAACCAGGACACCGGTCCAGGCCGGTGGAAGCTGACCGATGACGCCGATGCGCAGGTTTCGCCTTTCGTTGATCCATCCGGAGCGGTGGATCTGGCCTCCGTGGTCGAGTACATGCGCGTCTGTCGCCAGGGTGAAGCGCCCTACATCGGGGACCTGGGTGACTTTATCAAGATCTGCCAACCCGGCGCGGAGCTGGACGCCGGGTGGCTGCGGTCCGGCGGTCGGGCCGTGGGCGGGTGACCGCCAGCCGCTGAGGCGAATCCCCGCTTTGCTCCGGCGCCGACCCGGGCCTCTCCCATGGCCTGGAGCGTACCGTACCGGCCCTCGCGCGGCAGGTGCGTTCACGCACGGTGACCGGTCAGTCATCGCCGTAAACGTCAGTCTGTTATACTCCCCGTCGCCGCTTTCGGGCCGGCCGGCAGTTTGAAATCGCCTTGGTCCGCACTGCACGCTCATAAACCACCGAAGAGGAGACCGATCTCAAGATGGCTGAACCAACTACCCGCATCGTTGAAAGCGACGTCCTGATCATCGGCGGCGGCATGTCCGGCTGCGGGGCGGCAATCGAGGCCCGCTATTGGGGCGGCGACGACCTGCGCATCGTCATGGTTGACAAGGCGGCCACGGACCGCAGCGGGGCCGTTGGCGAGGGACTTTCCGCGATCAACATGTACATGGGAGGGCGGCACGGTTGGAACCAACCGGAAGATTACGTGGAGTACGTCCGTAACGACATGATGGGCATCTCCCGTGAGGACCTGGTGTACGACATAGCCAGGCACGTGGATAGCAGTGTGCACATGTTCGAGGAGTGGGGCCTTCCCTTCTGGTACGACGATGACGGCCTTTACGTGCGCGAGGGGCGCTGGCAGGTCATGATCCACGGAGAGGCGTACAAGCCCATCGTGTCCGAGGCCACCAAAAAGGCGATTGGTCCTGACAACCACTACGAGCGGGTGTTCATCTCCCACCTGTTTACCGACGCCGAGGACTCGAACCGGATTGCCGGGGCGGTTGGGTTCGGTGTGCGCGAGGATGTCATCTACGTGTTCAAAGCCCGCTCGGTTATCAGCGCCGCCGGCGGCGCGACGGCTTTGTTCCGCCCCCGCAGCGTTGGCGAAGGAATGGGCCGCACGTGGTACTCCATCTTCGACACTGGGTCGGTGTACGGGTTGGTTATTCCGGTGGGCGCGGAAATGACCCAGATGGAGCACCGTTTCGTCCCCGCCCGGTTCAAGGACTCCTACGGGCCGGTGGGCGCGTGGTCGCAGCTGTTCCGGGCTGACCTGGCCAACGCGGCCGGCGACAATTATTTCATCAACCGGCTGCCTGAGCTGAAGAAGTACGACCCCTACGGGTCGGCGTTCCCCACGCCGACGCCGCTGCGGAACCACCTGCTATGGACCGAGATCCAGGCCGGCAACGGGCCGATCCAGCTCAAGACGCCCGAGGCCATCGAAGCGCTGGCCGCCGGCGACGAAGGCCGCAAACGGGAAATCATCGCGGAGGCATGGGAAGACTTCCTGGACATGACGATCTCTCAGGCCATTCTCTGGGCGGCGCACAACATCGCGCCGGAGGAACGCCCATCCGAGGTGGTGCTGGCCGAGCCCTACATCATGGGCAGCCACAGCGGCGAATCGGGAGCCTGGGTCAGCGGACCGGAAGACGTTGCGCCGGACGGGTATCATTGGGGCTACAACAAGATGACCACGGTGCAGGGCCTGTTCGCCGCCGGCGACGGCGTGGGAGCGTGTCCGCACAAGTTCTCATCCGGCTCGTTCACCGAGGGACGATTGGCCGGCAAGTCCGCCGTGATATACGCCTCGGACAACCCGGGGCAACCCAAGACGGACGACCGCCAGATTGAGGAGCTCAAGCAGAAGGTTTGGGCGCCGATGGTCACCTTCGAGGAAAACCAGTACGCCTCCACCAACCCGGACGTTAATCCCAACTACCTGCTGCCCCGGCAGGGCTTGTACCGCCTCCAGAAGCTGATGGATGAGTATGTGGCCGGCGTGTCCGCCGGCTTCACGACCAACGAGGCGACGCTGCTGCGAGGCCTGGAATTGCTGGGCATGTTCCGGGAGGACCTGGAGAAGCTGGGAGCCCGCAACCGGCACGAATTGCTGCGCTGCCACGAGCTTATCCACCGAGCATGGGTTGGAGAGGCGCACCTGCGCCACATGCTCCATCGCAAGGAAACTCGGTGGCCGGGCTTCTACTACCGCAGCGACTACCCCGAAATGGATGAGAGCAACTGGAAGGTGTTCGTCAACTCGCGCTACGATGCCGAGAAGGGCGAGTGGGACGTGTTCACACGCCCCTGTCCGCAGGTGTTCTAGCCGACAGGTTGCCCGGAGCCGTCACGACGACTGGAACCGGCAGGTTCGGAGAGTACCATGAGTGACGGCGCGGCCAACGCAGACCCGTTGGAACTGCTTGCGAAGGCCATTGGCCGGACTCGCACGACGATAACAGATGTGGCGGAGGCCCAGCTGGGCAGCGCCACGCCATGCGCGGAGTGGGACGTCTGTGGTCTGATGAACCACATGCTGGGCGGGCTGGAGTTCACCGCCGGATGCATGGCGGGGAGCCCGCCGGACCTGCGCCCGACGGAGGCGGACAGCAGCCTTGCCGGACAGCGAGACCTGGACGCGCTGATTGGGGCGTACGAGAACCAATCGGAGCGGCTGTTGCGTATGGCCGCGGAACCGGGAATGCTGGACCGGATCGTCGCGTCTCCGTTCGGGGAAATGCCCGCGGCCCGTTTTCTGGTTGGCACCGTCATGGATCAAACCATCCACTTCTGGGACCTGGCCAAAGCAACCGGGCAGGACGCATCGCTGTCGCACGAGTTGGTGGAGTACACGATGGCGATGCTGTCCTCGGGGTTCGCAGAACAGGGTCGCGCCATGGGGTTCATCGGGCCGGAAATCGCCGTGCCAGATGGGTCCAGCGAACAGGACAAACTGATCGCTTTCATGGGCCGACAGCCGTAACCGGAAGGGGCTATGGCCTACGACGAATCGCTGGCCGCCCGGGTCGAAGCAATCCTTTCGGAACGATCCGACGTCGCCGCGCGAAAGATGTTCGGCGGACTGGCGTTCATGTTGTCCGGGAACATGTGCTGCTGCGTAACCGACAAGGGATTGATGGTTCGGGTGGGGACAGAGGACTACGCGGCAGCGCTGACGCTGCCTCATGCCGGCCTGATGGACGTTACGGGCCGGCCGATGCGAGGATGGGTTCTGGTGGAACCGGCCGGGCTGGCGTCGGGCGCCGGCCTGCGCGAATGGGTTGAGCGCGGCGCGGATTACGCCGCCACGTTGTCACCGAAATAGAGCGGGTCGACCGGGTTCGATCCAGGACAGGAGCGCAGCCATGCAAGCGATTGATATGCATATCCACGTGCCACGGGAGCCGGGGCTGCCCGAAATCGAGATTGAGGCGGAACTGCTGCGCTACTTTCGGGCGCCGCCTCCGCCCAAAGACCCGGCGGAAATGGCGGATAAGTTCCGCGACCTGGACCTCTATGGGGTCATCTTCTCGGTGGACACCACCACCAACACCGGCGAGAAACCGGACAGCAACGATTGGGTGGCCAGCATCGTGAACTCGCATCCGGAGCAGTTCATGGGGTTCGCCTCGGTGGATCCATGGATGGGCAAGGCGGCGTGCTTTGAGCTGGAACGGGCGGTGAAGGAACTGGGGCTCAAGGGGTTGAAACTGCATCCCATACACCAGGCCTTTTTCCCGAACGACACGCGGTTTTATCCCCTATACGAGGTGGCCGACGGACTGGGCATTCCGGTGCTGTTTCACTCCGGGTTCGCGGGGGCCGGCTCCGGCACGCCGGGCGGGAGCGGCCTGAAGCTGAAGTACAGTCAACCAATCCCGTGCTTCGATGACGTGGCCGCGGACTTTCCGAACATGAACGTCATTATGGCGCACCCGGCGTGGCCCTGGATCGACCAGCAGATTGCCGTCGCGCTGCACAAGTCCAACGTGTTCCTGGACCTGTCCGGCTGGATGCCGAGGTTCATCCCGGAAACGCTGATCCGGGAGACCAACACGCGGCTGCAGGACAAGGTGATGTTCGGCTCAGACTACCCGTTCATCCAGCCGGACAGCTGGCTGGCGGATTTCCAGAACCTGCAGATACGGGACCATGTTGTCCCGAAGGTACTGCTGGAAAACGCGCGGCGGGCGTTGAACATCGCTGTGTGACGGCTGAATTGGCACGGCGCTGATCTGGCGTCGCGGCAGGCAAGGCAAGGCAAGAGTGTGGCGCATGAACGCGGCCTGGAGGCGCAAGCCGGCAATCCTTCTGAGGCGGCGCCGCGTATGTGGAATGGAACAACGAACCAAGGGGTCGCAATAGTGAAGAAGTCGCTCGCCGCCGTCGCCATTTTGATCGTCGCCATCGCCATCTACGCCGGTTGGCCCGGGGGCGCGGCGGCCCAGAGCAGCGTCGCCGTTTTGGACCATGGCGTGGAAAATCGCTTCCCTGAAGGGCTGCGCTTCCACATAGAGGCCGAGAGTTCCAGCCCAATCGAGGAGATACGCGTTTACGTGCGCAAACTGGGCCAGTCCAGCCGGAGCGCTTATCGGACCGTGGAGTTTGACCCTGGTGAGCGGATTTCGGGTGAAGCGCTGTTCCAAAGCAAGACCGCCGGCGAGTTCATTCCCACCGGGACGCGGCTCTCGTATTACTTTGACATCCGCACCGCCGACGGGGAGAGTTTCGAGACGGACCCGGAGATTTTGGTCTACCTGAATCGCGATTTGGTCTGGGACTCCGTGTCGTCCGGGCTGATCAACGTCTATTTTTACCGGCATACCGCGCAGTCCGAGGATCGTGCGAACCAGGTGTTGGAGGTTGCCACAGAGACCTACGGTCAGATGGGACCGATACTGGGCGTGGAACTGACGGAACCGATGAACCTCGTCGTCTATTCGGACTACGCGGATATGCGGATGGCGCTGCCACCGAAGTCCAGGGTCGCGCAGCAACAATTGCGTACCCTGGGGCAAGCCTTCACCAACGAGCGTACTCTGCTGGTGGACGGTTCCAACGATGTGTTCATCGGCGACAACATCCTGAGCACCACTGCCCACGAGTTCACTCATCTGTTGGTGGCCGATGCCGCGGGTAGCGCTTACGGCCAGGTCCACACCTGGCTGAACGAAGGGTTGGCCGTTTATTCCGAGGGGACCGAAGACACCGGGTTCGATACCTACTTGCGGACCGCCATACGGAACGACGCTGTGCCGTCGCTGTCCAGCCTGCGCACCTTTTCCGGAACGCCCCAGGAGACTCTGCGCAACTACGGGCTGGGAAACTCCGCCGTGACCTTTATGCTCGACACCTACGGCAACGCCAAAATGGCCGAGTTGTTCGATGCCCTGGGCGCTATACATAACCTCGAGAAGGCGTTGGAGGCGGTGTATGGTATCACGTTGACGGAACTGGACAACCAATGGCGCGAGTCCCTGGGCGTGGCTCCCCGGGAAATGTCGACGCCGTCGTTGCCGGCGTTCCAGGCCATTCCGACCCGCAGACCGACACCGACCCCGTCGCAATCGGCGGAGCAGGCATCGGCGCCGCAGGCAACTGTGCCGGCGACTCCGCCGCCAACCAAACTGACGGAGCCCACGTATACGCCTCAACCGGCTCCAAACGAAACGCCCGCAACGCCGACGGCGCCATCGGGCGGAGGCTGCGGCGCGGCGCCGGCCGGGTCACACGGAGACGGCATCCGCCCGGAGTTGGCGTCCGCTGTCCTGCTGGCGGGCCCGCTGGGGCTGATCGGATTGACGGCGGTGCGGCGGCGATGGCGAGGACGAGGCGAATGATTGGCGGCTGCGTTTCCTGGCTGTAGGATTAGGGCCGTTTCAACGCCCATCGCATAGCAGACGGCCGTGCTCCCGAAATCCTTCGCCAAACTGACGGCCTGGTCGCCGTGGCCAATGACGGTGAGGCTGAAGGAAGCGACCGCGGCCGGCAATGGACAGCTTGAGCCGCCTGGGAGATGATGCACTAACCAAAGCTGCCCTGAATTCATAGCTGAAGACCGGTCGGCGCCCGAGGGCATTCGAATGATGGCAGGAAAAGCGCTCAAACAATCGAACCAAGGATAGGGAACGACGAAGGATAGGGAACGACGGAGGTAAAGCCAATGCGCGCAGTCTGGTACGAGGAAAACGGCGACGCTTCGGTGCTGCGGGTGGGCGAGATGCCGGACCCTGTGCCTGGACCGGGCGAGGTACGGGTCAGGGTGGTCACGTCGGGCGTCAACCCGTCGGACTGGAAGCGGCGGCAAGGTTCGACCGCGCGCATCAGCTTGCCGCGCATCATTCCCAATCAGGACGGCGGCGGGATCATCGACATGGTGGGGGAGGGGATACCGGAGAGCCGCATCGGCGAGCGGGTCTGGCTGTACCAATCGCAGTTTGGGCGGGCGTTCGGCACGGCGGCGGAGTACACGGTGCAGCCATCGCTACGGGCGATCAGGTTGCCTGAGAATGTAGACTTCGCGCTGGCGGCGGGTTTGGGGGTGCCGGCTCTCACCGCGCATCGTTGCGTGTTCGCCGACGGGCCCTTGGCCGGCAAGACGGTGCTGGTGCCGGGCGGAGCCGGCGCGGTGGGCAACATGGCGTTGCAGATGGCAAAGCTCGGCGGAGCGGAGTGCGTCATCAGCACCGTGAGCGGCGACGCCAAGGCGGAAATCGCCCGGCAGGCCGGAGCACAGCACACGGTCAACTACCGCACTGAGGGCACGGCGGTGCGGATCCTCGAGATCACGGACGGCGAAGGGGTTGACCTGATAGTTGAGGTGGACTATGCGGGCAACTTCGCCGTGAACCAACGGATCATCAAGCGGAGCGGCAGTATCACCATCTACGCCGCTGGCGACGGGCCGGCTCCGCCGTTCGATTTTCCGGTGAGTAACGTGAACGTGCGGCATGTGCTGGTGTACGACATGGCCGAGGAGGCCAAGACCGCGGGGGTGGACGACACCAACCGATGGCTCGCGTCAGGGGAGTTGGTGGGAATGGATGGGCCCCACTTCCCGCTGGAGGACACTGCCGGAGCGCACGAGGCGGTGCGGGCAGCAACCGTGGGCAAGGTTGTGATCGACGTGTCGGAGAGCTAGGCGCGGTCAGCAGCGCTCTGACGAGATAGAAACTTGATCAGGTGGTCCAGGACACTCTATTCACCGCTGCTCCTACTGCTTGCGGTAGGGGCGTCGGCTGCGATTGTCGTGGTTGGAGCGCGCTGCGCGGTATTCTCGAAGTATGAAGACCAGCCTTTGGGGCCCGACATCAGGCGGACAACCGACACGGAACTCCGGCGTGCAGCGGAGATCGTGCGCGCTTCCGGGGTAGTCGAGCGCATCAATAACAACCAACCTTGGGACTCCCTACACCCATTTGACGATTGGAGGCACGATGTAACTGTCCTTGCTCAATGGGAGAAACCGGTGGAAAGCAACGGGCCTTGGCAGTGGGGGGAGTGTAATGTGTGGCGACAGAGCGCAAAAATACCCTGGACGAACATGCGGTTTCTGAAGGTCAGTGTGAACGTGGCAACGGGGGAGATAATCGGAATCAACCCCGGCTATCCCTTCCCCCCATACTACCCCGGCGAACCCGAGTACGAAGAATTGCATCCCAAGAGAGGCATGATCAATCCTTTTGCCACAATGACGGTGTGGGAAAAAGACACCGGGGACATCATCTATTGGGGGCCTTTGATGTTTAGACCAATCTGGCCGGGTCCCTGTCCCAGAGGGTTCGAATACCGCGATTAGGTGCGACGCCCTTCGAACCGGGCCGGGCGTTCCACCATGGCCCGTTCGAGAGCGACCTTCAACCGTTCGCTGAAAAATCGGCTGGTCGAGGACACTATGCGGTGCTCCTGCCGGTCTTCGCGCGGTGTGGGCAGGGTTACGATGACGTGGTAGACCTTGAACTTGTTGGAACGGATCCGGTTGCCCCACCAGGTTACGGCGACCGCCACGAGCACCACGAAGATCCCCATGGTGAGCCAGGCGCCGGCGAAACCACCGACTGCGGCCACCGCGATTCCGATGACTCCCCCGCCACCAACGGTGCGCCACCATTTGATCGGTGGCCGGTCGGACTCCTCTTCGACGATCTCCATGTCCACGGCGAGGATGTCCTCGATGCGGTACTCCTTGCCCTCGGGCTCGACGAACCGCTCGTAGGTAACGAGCACGCCTTGGTCTTTGAACAGGACCCGGTCCTTGGATACCGCCATGGGTCTTGCTTCCTCGGGATCGCGCGGCGGGCTACTGCGCCGTGGTGCCGCCGTCAATGACGAGCTCAGACCCGGTCATGAAGGACGACTCGTCGGACGCCAGGAAAACGATGCCGTAAGCGATGTCGTCCGCGTTGCCCACCCTTCCCATGGGAATCTGCTCGTTGATCCAGGTGAAGTGCCTTTCGTTCTCGTAGCTGCGAGAGGTCAATGGCGTCCGGCAGTAGCCGGGGTGGATGGAATTCGCGCGGATATTGTCCACGGCATACTGGATGGCGGTGGACTTGGTCAAAAGCCGAATGGCGCCCTTGCCGGCATGATAGGCCGTGGAGGTGGGGCTCCCAACCAGACCGTAGATGGAGGAGATGTTGACGATGGAGCCGCTGCCCGCCTTGAGCATTTCGGGGATGGCGTGCTTGGTTCCGAGGAAGGTTCCCTTGCCGTGGACGTCGATCTGACTGTCCCAGGCCTCTTCGGTGGTCTCCTCAACGGTGTAGCGAGCGCCGGACCCGGCGTTGTTCACCAGGACGTTCAGCGTGCCATAGGCGGCCACGGTGGCGGCCACAGCGTCGATCCAGTCCTGCTCCTGGGTCACGTCGAGCTTGACGAAGATTGCATCACCACCGGCGGCGCGGATCTGCTCCGCGGTGCGTTCACCGCCCTCGGTGTTGATGTCACCCAGCACGACCCTGGCTCCCTCGCGGCAGAACATCCGGGCCGCCGCGCCGCCAAAGCCCATCAACTCGCTTTCCACGCCGCTTGCGGCCCCCGTGATCAGCGCAACCTTGCCTTCCAATCGCATCGTGCAACCTCCTGCCGCCGGCGTTTTGACCCTGCGACGCCGGCATTATAGCAGGGGCCATCACGGTTTCCGACGCTGCACGACGGACACGGGCGCAGCGGTCACGGCTGCCGGAACGCCCCACCGAACCCGCGAGCGGTTATAATGCCCGCCATATAGTATTGAATACTATTACCGCTTCCGCGCCAGGAGGAACTCCCCAATGCCCGACTACTTTACAGAGATAGACGTCCTCCGCAACGGCGACTCGGCCGGCAACGGGATGACCTTACGATTGACGGATGGGTACGGACGCACCATTCACACTGTCGCCGTGCCGCAGGAAAGCCATTCCCATACCGGTCCTACCTGGTCGTACATCTTCGAGAACGACGGGCTGACGCTGATCGATCCCGGGGCTGAAGCATCGTTCGATCTGTTGCAGACGGGTATGGCGTTGGGTGGCCTGGAGGTTCGGGACATTGATCGGGTCATCATCACCCACGGTCACGCCGACCACGATGGCGGAGTGGCGCGCGTCATCGAGCAGTCGGGAGCGGAACTGTGGGCCCACGACATTTACCAACCGCTGCTTCCCTTTGACCCGCGGGACCTGCAGATGGCAACTAACTCTCCGATCAAAGAGGCAATGTGGACAACAGCGCGAGCCAACGGGTTCGCCCATTCGGATTCCGACGAACGACAACGATACATGGCGTCACGAAGTACGCACCGCGTCGGGCACGCGATCACCCACGGTGAACAACAGGGGATGCTGACCTATATGCACGCCCCGGGGCATTCACCGGACGAAATCTGCGCGGTCATTGGCGACGGAACCGGCAGCGACATCGTTTTCACCGGCGATCACGTTCTGCCGGAGATCAGCCCGCATCCCACGATGAAGACCGATTTCACCGGCGAGGTGCGCCGTAACCTGCCGGTCCATTACCAGGACCCCGACGACTCCTACGGCCTGCTCACCTACCTGCGTTCGCTGCAACGGGTTGCCGACCTTGGCACCGAGGTGGCGATCCTGCCGGCGCACCGGCTCTACAACAACCACAAGTTCAACTTCCAGACGGCGCAGCGGGCGTCGGACCTGATCCGGTTCCACGCCCGTCGACTGGGCCGCATACTGGTGACGGCGGGGCCAGAACCACAGCCGTTGGAGGACGTGACTCGGCTGACGTTCGAGCGTCGCAAGCTGGAAGGCGGGAACTTCTTCGCCGCTTTGACCGAAGTGGTTGCCCACGTGGAGTTGCTGGAAGACTCCGGTGACCTGGAGGTGACGGAGGAACTGCGGTTGCGCCGGACGGGGCGGGAAAATTACCAGGAACTTCTGCGGGAGCTGTAGGCTCGGAAATCAGCGCCCCGCAATGGGGTTGACCAGCGCCACAAGGACTCCGTGTGGAGGCGATGTCTCCGGCCGCACGGGTAGATCGCGCCTCGTATGTGCAGGCGGCAGGCGGCGTCCAGCAGCGTGACGCGTCGGGTCCGCCATAACCCTCAACTGCTATACTGACTGCGCCGCAGTGAGGAGACCCCCCAGTGCCCCAGATGTCACCAATGCAGCCGTATGATGAAGTCCGCGAGACCATCGAGGATTATCGTCTCCAGTCGCGAGAATTTCTGGACAGAAGCCGTCGCTACTTAGCCGACGACGATCTGCACCAAGCCTCGGAAAAAGGCTGGGGTGCGGCGGCCTGGATGGCAAAAGCCGTTGCAACCGCCCGGGGATGGCAATACGATAAACATGAGCATTTTGGAGAAGTTCTCTATCAGGCGGGCAAACTGACCGGAGACGACCGGTTTCGGACCCTTCGAGCGATTGCCAACGGCCTGCACGGAAACTTCTACCAGCGGAAGCGGTTTTTGCACTCTGACGACATCGCAGGTTCGCTGGACGAAGTGGCGATGTTGATCGACATTTTGGAGCCGCTTACAGAACGCTAAACCACCGCACGCGGAGAGGATTGCTATGTCTCTAGATGGAAAAGTAGCACTGGTCACCGGCGCTGGGCGCGGCATGGGTCGGGCCACGGCGTTGGCATTGGCCAACGACGGGGCGAGCGTGGCGGTGACGGATATCCTCGCCGACGCGGTGGAGGAAACGGCCACGGATGTCCGTGCCACCGGCCAGAACAGCGTTGCGATCTCGGCGGACATCGGCGACGGCGACGACATCAACCGGGTGATCGCCAACGCAGTGAGCGCGCTGGGTCGGGTGGACATCCTCGTCAACAACGCCGGGATCACACGCTACCTCGACATCATGGACATCACCGAGGATGACTGGGACCGCATCCACCGGGTGAACGCGCGCGGCGCGTTCTTTGTCATGCAGCGGACGGCCCGGCAAATGATCGACCAGGGTGGCGGCGGGCGCATCGTGAACATCGCCTCCATCGCCGGAAAGGGTTACCGCGGCACCTCCAACGCCGCATACGCCGCCAGCAAGGGCGCGGTCATATCGATGACGCTGATTGCCGCGCACCAGCTGGCGCGCTATGACATCAACGTGAACGCCATCTGCCCGGGTTCAACCATTACGGCGATGGCAGCGTCCACCATGGAGCAGCGAGCGGCGGAGATGGGAATATCCGTGGACGAGTTGCAGGGCCAGCGGGCGTCGAACATTCCCATCGGGCGGGCCAACGAGCCGGAAGACATTGCGGCCATGGCGGCGTTTTTGGCCAGCCCCGGCGCGCGGAACATCACCGGCCAGACCATCAACGTGGACGGCGGGCTGGTGATGCACTAGACCACCTCTCGGTCTGATGCAGTTGCGCGGGTATCCAAAGACACGAGCGCATTTTCGCCAGTCCGGTCGGTCAGTTCGTGAGTACGCTTGGGCTGGCTTCGACGGGAAGTTGAGCCTCCAGTTCGGCAGTGCGACGAGCCATCGCCTCAAGATCGGATCGGAATTGGGCCAGCGTTTCAGCCTGCTCCCGGCGGGCCGTGCGAAGCTTGCGCAACTCTCTGTATACGGACCAGGCCGTCAGGGCGGGACCGATAACGAGGCCAACTATTGAGATGGCGCCGAGCGCGAAGCGAACTCCCGTACCGGCAGCGATAGAGCCGGTGGCGCCACCGCCGGCAGCGGCAAATCTGGGCGCGAAGCTGGCAACGCGAGGACCGAAGGCCAGAAAGCGGGTGGTGACTGGGTTCAGTACGTGCAGGATGTTGCTCGAGGAAGTTTTCCATACGGTTGACGCAGCGAAGCTGGCGCCATAACGGCCCACAATGAAGGCTGCGGACCCGCCGGGCGCCCTGTTGCAGGAGTGACCCCTTCTCGCGGAAAGGGAGGCGGACGGGGAATTCGGAAACGGCGCTTGGCCGTGGAATCGGGTTCCGCTTGAGGCTGCAGAACGTCCGGCAAGGGCGGCTCGGGCAGGCCCATCTGGCCGCATAATTGGCGTTGACGGTGATACTGCTCCCGCATCGACTGGACATGCTCCTGTCGGGCCAGGTCCAGTTCCCGGTGCAATCGGGTCAGTTGGCGGTGGGCGCGCACCTTGACCACGGCCTGTATGACGGCGCATATGCCAGCCATGACTATGGCCGCCACGATGGATGTGGATAGAATCGTTACAATGTTGGTATTCATACGGGTTTTCTAGTTTGATTTCAGAGCCCGGTGGGGGCTCAGTCTAGAAACGGCGCGTTGGTTTTTTTGCGAATGCCGGGCATTTGCCGAGATGAACCGGATGCTCGAGATAGCCAGGACCTCTCGTGGATTTTACGGCCGGCGTTAGCGTCGCGGATCCACCGGCCGATGCGCGTCGCCGCTCGGATGTGGGAAGCTGACGGGCCGGTGACGCCGAGCATCACAAGCTGTAGCTGCCGATCACCCGCCACTGGAGGTCGGCGGCCCACCGCCCGCCAGACCAGTCGTCTCCGGCGGCATTCGACTCGAAGCGCGTCAGCGTCAGGCGCCAGGCCCGCGTAATCTGCGACACCTTCAGTTCGTCGGTGACGGAGCGAGCGAACTCGAGGGCGCTGTCGAAGACGGAGTCTGGCAGGCTGGCGTGGGACAGCAGCGGTATCTGGGGCGCAAAGTCAGGATTGAAAACGCGGCGGGGCCCGCCCACGCCGGAATTCCGTTCCAAAAGGTCGGCGACCATCGATTGCAATCGATACAGGGATTCGTTGACCACTTCGGGAGAAAAGTCGAGCCAGATATTGCCGTCATCGTCGGTGTCGCGCGTGGTGGAGATGCCCCGATTGAAAAGGGGGAAACGCGGGGACACACGGCGATAACGCTCAGCGAGTTGTTCCAGCTCTCCGGCCAATCGGTTCTCCGCATCCGCGTCATCGGCGCCGGCGAAGGGGAAATAGTCAGACATTAGCATGTGCAGCATGTGCATCTCCGCGGCCCAGCAGGCGAACTGGCCGCAGATCAACTGCCGGGCGCGATAGGCGCGGGCCGTGAAGTCAGGGTCGGTGAGCAGGCTGACGCCGTAGCGAACTGACATGGCAATGTCGGATGATGCGAGTGCTGCCGGGAGCTTATTTCGATGCGCTCAGGGCTTTCTTCATGCCCCGGTACATGCGGCGCAACGGACGGCGACGATGGTGCAGGTTATGGGCGATCAACGGGGCAAGGGTGGGATTGGCCGCGACCAGCGGGGCCACCCACTTGCGCAACTCCGCCATGGTGGGCGGCCGCTCGTCCCAGGTAGGCACCAGGGAATCGAGAGGATGCCACTGCTTGCGCCCCGACAACCGGGTCATCACGGTCCCGCCGGCTTCCTGTACAGCCACGGCGCCACCCAGCATGTCCCACATGCGCGGGGCCCCGATGACGGCAAACTGCATCACGCCCAGGGCGGTCATGGCGAGCTCGTATGCGATGCTGCCGGTGACCCGTAGCTGGCCGAGCGGCTGGCCCTTCAGCCCCTTGCCAACTCGCGTGGACGCGCCAAAGGACCCGGGCAGACCGATGAGACGATCTCCCCGGGGTTTTTCGGCCTGGTACACCGAGACGGGCTCGCCGTCGGCGAAGGCTCCGCCCCCGACATGGCAGTGGACGACGACACCGGATGCGTCGGCGGAAGGCCAGGGAATGTATACGGCGCCGGCCAACGGGCGACCCCGGTACAGCACACCGATAGAAGAAGCGTACACGGGCAGGCCGTTCATGAAGTTGGTGGTTCCGTCCAGAGGATCCAGCACCCACAGGAAATCGGCGGCGGACCGATCGCCGTCCGCGCTGGCATCATCCTCCTCGCCAAGGATGCCGTGGTCGGGGAACCGGCGGGAGATACGTTCCACCAGGTAGGCCTGGGTCTCCTTGTCGGCGGCGGTCACCGGGTCCTGCTGGGCCTTGTCCTTGTACTCCACGCTAAGCGCGCGCCCGAAGTGGCCGGCCAGCAGGTCTCCCGCGTCGCGAGCGAACTCCACCGCGGCGGCTTCGATCTCGGCGCCGATTGCATCGGTGGGCATAAGGGAAACCATCACGAGGGGGATTGTACACCATGAGCACACTTCGCCCGAACGTACCCGCATCGGAACGGACCTGCATCGGATAGATGCAACGCCCCACGCATACCCACTTTGTCATCGCGAGGAGTGCAGCGACGTGGCGATCTCATTGAATTCAGCGCGGACCCCTCCGGCGACGAGATTGCCGCGCTGCGCTCGCAATGACCGAAGGGTGGCTCGCAATGGCCGATTGTGCAAAGTGGGTGCGCGTGAGGATGCAACGCCTGTTGTGCAGTCCTGGATCTGTTGGTTGGGCTGACATTCGGGTATGAGTCGGCTGTTATAATCCCGTGCAGCATTCGAGGAGGCCGGGCAATGGATCTGCAACTGAACGGTAAGGTGGCAATAATCGGCGGCGCCAGTCGGGGGTTGGGCCGCGCGTGCGCGGAGGTGCTGGCGGAAGAGGGAGCGCGGGTGGCCATGTGCGCGCGGACGCCGTCTGTGCTGGAACAGGCGGCCGACGAGATACGCGCTGCCACCGGCGCTGAAATCTTCACCTACGCGGGCGACCTGGACAACGAGGAGACGATCGCTGAACTGGTGGCGCACGCGGCCGAGCACTTCGGGCAGATCGACATCATGATAAACAACTCGGGTGGTCCTCCCCAGGCATACGCCAAGGACTCCACCGAAGAACTCTGGCAGGTGTCGGCCAACCGATCGCTTTTCTTCTTCGCCCGAATGACGCGGGAGGCATTGCCCCACCTGCGCGCCCAGGGCGGCGGGCGGATCATCAACATCCTCGCCAGCACCGTCTACACTCCCATCCCCAACCTTGCCCTGTCCGCGGCGACGCGCATGGGTGTAATCGGGTTCATGAAGAACCTGGCCGATGACCTGGGTTCGGAAAACATTCTCATCAACAACGTTTGCCCCGGCAGCATCATGTCGGAACGCATGATGGAGAACGTGGAGGACCGAGCGCGGACGCAGGGAATTCCGCTGGAGGACGCGCTGGCCCAGCGGGCGGAGCAAACGGCCCTGAAGCGCATCGGCGAACCGCGGGAACTGGCGTATCTGGTAGCGTTCCTCGCCTCAACCCGCTCCAGCTACATCACCGGCACGACCATGCTGGTTGACGGCGGGCTGGTGCGGTCGGTGATGTAACCCGTGGAACATTACGGCTCCAACGACAGGTCGATGCGCCGCACATGACCTCCTCCGCACCCCGAGCACCCACTCCGCCTCCGGAGCCGGAGACTCCCGTAGAGTACGTCGACCGGGGCAACCGGTATAGCCGGAACGGTGTGTACGAACGTGCCATCGCCGACTACTCGGCGGCCATCGAACTGGACGCCGCCTGTGCCGACGCGTGGTTCAACCGTGGCGTTTCCTGGTATGAGGTTGGGGAATACCAGCAGTCCATCGACGACCTGACTGAAGCGATCCGGCTGGACCCGGACGACGACAACTACTATTCGCGGCGGTCGCTGTCTTACCTGTTCAACGACCAGCCGGACGAAGCGCAGGCCGACATGGATGCCAGTGAGACTATCCGCCTACGCTCCTGGGAGTAGAAGAAAGGAACAGGCAACCGTGTGGTGGCGGTTGAACGTTGTCACGTGGGCGCGCTCGCTGCGATTGAGACCGCGGGCACCAGCGGGAACGAGATTGCCAGGACTATTCTGCCGGCGCGATGCGCTGCCCGCCGTCCGCGGCGTCGCGTCCCGGACGCGTTGCGATCAGCATCAGCAGGGAGACCGCCGCAAGGTTAATGCCGAAGGCCAGGAACACTCCCTGGTAGCTGCCCGTCCGGTCCACTGCGAGGCCCGCAGCGATGGGACCCAGCGCTTGCCCGCCCACCTGCGCCGCCAACCCCCACGCGCGGATTGCTCCCAGGTGCAGTCTCCCGAAATAGTCGGCCCAGATCAGGCGGCCGATGATGTGCAGTCCGCCCACCCCGAACCCCAGGATGAACGCTCCCACTACACCCATGGTGATGCTGCTGGCGAAAGCCGTGGTCACGGCTCCGCAGGACACCACCAAACCTGAAGCCAGCATGATGAACCGGGCCGCCGACCGTTGCGATGCCGCCGACCAAAAGATGCTCGCCGGAACCTGGGATATGGCGAAGGTGCTGGCGGTCCATACGGCGACGGAGGCCGGTACTCCCTGGTCGACGAAGTGCGGCACCTGGTGCAGCGAGACGCCAGCTTGCACTATGAAGCTGGCGAAGGAGAACAGCACCATGAGCCAAAAAGCGCGGGTCCTCGTGGACTGGCGGAGGGTGAAGTTGATCTCGTCCTGGACGCCGAGAGGCCGGCGTGCAGAGTTCGTTTGCCGGCCATCGGAGCGGGGTTTACTGCCCCCATCCGGTTCGAGTCCCAGATCCTCCGGCCGCCGGGCCATCAGCAGCATGGCGGGAACCACACCCACCGCGACGGTCCAGGCGCCGAGGGCGTACCATGCCGTGCCCCAGCTCCAGGCCCCGGTGATCGCTTGCGCCGCCAACGGCATGATTGCCAGTCCCGATCCCTGCGACACATGGTTGAGCGCCAACGCAAAGGGGCGACGACGGATGAACCAGTTGCTGACCGCCACCGAAGTGCCCAGCTCCAGCGGGCTGGCGAACACCATCCGGCCCGGCACGTACACCAGGTAGAACAGCCAGATATGGCTCACCGCCCCGAGGGCGACGGCGCACAATCCGGCGATCCCCGATGATATTCCGACCACCATGCCGGCGCCGTAACGGTCCAGCACCGCCCCCACCATGGGAGCGGCGACAACCCCCAGCACGCCGCCCAGGCTGACCGCTCCGGCGAACTGGGCTCGGGTCCAGCCGAATTGCTCGGACATGGGTACCACGAACACCGTCAACACCGCGACGGACATGAGGGGTCGGGATGAGTACGATGCGATGCCCGACAGGCCCAGGATCACCCATCCGTAGTAGAAGGGAGTGGCCCTCGCGGTGCGGATCTGCAGCGCGCGCATCAATGGCGACGGGAGCAGCCGATCCGGCGACGGGAGCGGCCGATCCGATCGGCCGGCTGGGATCTGCAGCAGCGATGAACGGAAACCAGGTTCACAAGATCACGTCGGCCCACTGGCCGGCGTCCCTGAACCCCGACCGAAATACCGCCGGATTATAGCAGGAACCCGACCGGCCCCATTCTGCGCCTAAGTTATAATACTGCGATGCAGAGATCGCTCCGCCTGGCGCTGGCCCAGTTCAACCCCACCGTCGGTGATATTCCCGGCAATACCGCGCGGATCATCGAGTTGGTCGAGGATGCGCGAGCGCGACACGCGGATGTGGTGGCTTTCCCGGAACTGGCGGTGACCGGATATCCGCCGGAAGATTTGCTGTTCAAACCGTCGTTTTTGTCCGACTGCGCTGTCGCGATGGAACGAATAGCTGCGGCCACGCGCGGGATCGCCGCGTTCGTGGGTTGCCCCGACATCATCACCGGCCGCAACGACGTTGCGAACGCCGCCGCGATTATCAACGACGGGCGTATCCTGGACTGGTACCACAAGATGTACCTGCCAAACTACGGAGTCTTCGACGAGGACCGGTATTTCCGGCGCGGCGAGGAATGCCCGGTCTACGTCATCAATGGAACCTCGGTGGGCGTCGGTATCTGCGAGGATCTCTGGTACCCGATGGGCCCGATTGCCGTGCAGCGCGAGGCTGGCGCCGAGGTGATCGTAAACATCAACGCGTCGCCGTTCCACGCCGGCAAGGCCGGACAGCGCGAGCGGATGATCGCCACGCGCGCCGCCGACCACGGCGTATTTGTCGCCTACCTCAACGCGGTGGGCGGCCAGGACGAGTTGGTCTTTGACGGAGCCAGCGTCATCTGCTCCCCGGACGGAGCGGTGATCGCCCGTGGGCCGGCCTTCGAGGACAGCCTGATTGTGGCCGATCTGAACGTGGAATCAGTGTTCCGGCAGCGGTTGCGAGACCCTCGGGCCCGCAAGGAGAACCCGCAGATCCTGAGCGAGGTGGGGCCGGCCCGCGTGACGAAAGTGTCGGAGAATCGCCTTTCGGACCGCCCGCAGGCGCCGCCACTGTTGTGCCGGTCGTTGGACGATACGGAAGAGGTGTACCAGGCCCTGGTGGTGGGCACCCGCGATTACGTGCGCAAGTCGGGGTTTGGTCGCGCTCTCATCGGGCTCTCGGGCGGCATCGACTCCGCGCTGACAGCCACGGTGGCAGTGGACGCGCTCGGCTCGGAGAACGTGGTCGGCGTCACGATGCCGTCGCGCTACTCCTCGGAGGGCAGCGTCGCGGATTCGCAGGAACTGGCGGACAACCTGGGGATCAGCCTGTGGCGCATCCCCATCGAGCCGGCGCACCATGCCTTCACCGAGATGCTGGCGGCGCACTTTGCCGGCACGGAGGCCAATGTTGCCGAGGAAAACGTGCAGGCGCGTGTCCGCGGCAACGTCCTGATGACCATTTCCAACAAGTTCGGTTGGCTGGTATTGACCACCGGGAACAAGAGTGAGATGGCCATGGGTTACGCAACGCTCTATGGCGACATGGCCGGCGGTTTCGCGGCGCTCAAGGACGTGCCCAAAACCCTGGTTTATGAGCTGTGTAAATGGCGTAATGAACGGACGGGCAACCGGCTGCCGCTGATCCCCCAGGCCGTGCTGGACAAACCACCCAGCGCGGAGCTGCGCCCCGACCAGACCGACCAGGACACGCTGCCTCCCTACGATCTGCTGGACCCGATCATCAGGGCATACGTCGAGGAGGACTACGGGTACGCCGACATGGTGGCGATGGGACACCGTCCCGAATGGGTGCGGCAGGTGATTGCCGCAGTTGACCGCAACGAGTACAAACGCCGGCAGGCGCCGCCTGGAGTGAAGATCACCCCGCGGGCCTTTGGAAAAGACCGGCGGTTGCCAATAGTCAACCGCTACCGTCCGGCGCCATCGAAGGGATGAACTTTCATTCACCGCTGCGAAATTTCCCGGCGCTCGAAGTCCTTGGACCCGATTCACATTGGGGACTAGGCGACGCCGTATGTGGTCATCACGCCATCTCCCGACTCGTCAAATCCAGCGGCGTCGCATCGCGCCGTGAGGCGAATTCATGCCCCTCTCGGGATGGCTCTCTGAAAGTTATCGCGTCGTAGAAATCGTCGAGGGGAACGAAAATCCCGTTTTGCTCCGCCCATGAGCGCATACCCCGATTGCAGGATTGAAGCCACGACAAGACCTCCACCTTCCAACCGCGCGTGTGCATGCGTGCCAACGTGCTGTGGAAGCCCTGCCCCTCGCTATAGCCGGCTCCATCGCCGGTCAATAGGACCACAGTACCAGCATTGCCGTTGTAGTCCAACGCATCCTCCAGCATACGCAACTGAAGAATTCGGTCGGGCATATCTTGCTCACCGCGCCCGGCTTCGCCACGGTCAAACAAGCGAACCTCTATTCCTTGATTCTCCAGCCGATTCCAAAGAGCCCGCATTTCGGGCGGTACTGAACCTGCGGCCAAAGCCTTGGCCAACGGTCGATCAGCACGGGCTAGCCTGAGCAGGTTTTCAAAATGGATCCGCACCAGATAGCGTGCTCCCGGAGTACCCTCTGTTTCTTCCGCAATCCGTTGCGCCTCGTGGAATATGTTTGAATGGTCCCAGTATACAAAGACGCCGCTCATTGTGATACCTCGGTGAAATCTTCCTATCAGTGTATCACTACCTCTCCCTGCCCTCTGGGTCTGTTTCCTTGTAGGCAAACACCGCGAACAGCGGGTCTCCCGGCGGCGCCATATCGGGGTTCGCGATGCCGCCGCGCACCCCGTTGAAACCGCCGGCGTGCTGCATGTAGGAGGACACAAGCTCGACGTGGTCCTCGTCGTTGCTGGAGCGCCAGACGCGGACGGCCTTGGTGGGGAAGCAGCGGTTGGAGAAGGTGACGATGAACACGCCGCCGGGCCGGAGGATACGGGAGACTTCAGAGAAAACGATCACCGGCTGGGTCAGATATTGCACGGACACCGTGATGACCACGGCGTCGAAGGATGCGTCCTCGAAGGGCAGGGATGGGTCTGCGTTGATGTCCTTGAGCAGGTATTCGTTGAGCTGAGGGTTGTCGGCCATCTCGGTGGCGTTCATGCCGAGGCCCACGATGCGGCGGCGGGGGTGCTCCTCCGGCCAGTGGGTGCGCCAACTGCTCATCAGGTCCAGCACCTCGGCGTCCTCCGGGATCAGTTGCTGGAAGAGCCGGCCAACGGCCACGATGGCTCCGTCGTCGATATGCACGACCAGGCGGGGCATGGTGAAGAACTCGGCGTCGTTGGTATCGTCCTCACGCTGGAAGAACTCTGGCGGGAAGCGCTGCGGGTCCATTGCCAAACCCAACCTCCTGATGAGCGCCGCCTGTCCAGTGGGGGTTTGGAAGCGCATCGTGTCCAACTGCTGTGGGAATTGGGAAACCATGTTCCCGGCGGGGATTGTAACACTGGCCGGGTCGAGCCAACGAAAAGGCCGCTCGTCAACGGCGGCCCTAAGCGCTTGTACTGCGTTCTGGTTCGGTTAGGGGCGGAAACTGTAGAGGATGGTATTTCGCTCCGCGGTGTAAGTTGGCAGGACTTCCTCGCAGATCGCGCCGGTGGTTATGAACCCGTAGGGCTTGTTTGGGAAGCTTGACGAAATGCTGACCAGAGCGACTTCGCGGAGGACACATTCCTCTTCGTCAGTCTGGTAGCGGTATTCCATATGGGCAAAGATCTGGCCGCCGATGCTGACTAACTGAGGGGCAGACACCGGCTCAAACAAGTGCCAGTCCTCCGCAATCGCAGGGAGCAAGACGATCCAATAACCGCCCGTGAGGATGGCCAGTTCTCTGTTGGGGTCCAGATAAGGCTCGATCAACTTTAGCGTAAGAATATCTGCGAGACGCTCCTCACCGTAAGCTGCGAATGCACTGAATTGACTTGTCACCCGTGCGCCGCCCTCACCCCTCAGAAACCATCCCTTGGGGATGTTCATGCTGTAACCGTATTCATACCGTAGGTTGCGATACGTAGCTTTCTCCGGTCCTCCCGCCAAATACGTAGTCAGACGGTCGGTTATCTCGTTGCTGGCCACGGAAAAACTTAATCCAGGAGCCCTGGTAGAGTCGTTTTCTCCTACCCCGTAGGAATACACGAAGGTGTTAACGCCTGTCACGCGGCCATAACGGTCAAGGAGAGGTCCACCGCTGTTCCCGGGATTTATGTCCGCGTCAGATTGCACATACTCGGTATCCTCGAAAAAACGGATCGGTCCGGATATAATTCCCTTGGTCAGTGTGGGACTCGTGCCGATGGTATTGCTCAACGGGAAACCCCACGCCGTCACCTCATCGCCGTAGGCGATAGTGTCCGAATCCGCCAACGGCACCGTGTTAAATGCTCGGTTGGAGTTGAGTTGAACCGCTGCCAGGTCAGTCAATATGCCCTTGCCCAGCACCCGGCCGCTGAACTCCAACAGCTCGCCTTCGGGAGTTTCCAGGCGGGCGGTTATCGTCTCGCTGTCATCCACCACATGGCGATTGGTGATCATCAGTCCGTCGGAGCGGATAATGAAGCCTGACCCGAAGCCTGTCGGCTCTTGCTCCTCGTTATCCAGCCCGGTTACGTGTACGAGAGCGGGACGGATCACACGCGAGATTTCCGCGATGGTGAGCGGCCTCGATCTGTCAATTTGCGGAACCGGCGCGGCGACGGGACACGAGCCGCCATGGTTGGCGACCGTCAGGTACTGCCAGTAGGGGGGCCCCGGCCACGTGGGCTGGCCGTAGCGCAAGCTATTGCTTAGGACGGTGCACGCGTGGTAGGCCCCTTCCTGCATGCCATACAGGGTGTAAGTAGGGCGGTCGACGCTCACGTTCGGTGCGTCCACGTCCACATAGACAAAAGCCTGCCGCCAATTGCCGGTGTTGCTGGCTTTGGCTTGAAGGTAGTCGCGATCCATGTTAACGCAGCCCACACGGTAGTGCGTGGCCCCGTGAGCCGAAGCCCAGGCGATAGTCACCTCCCCAGGGTTGAACCCGTTGACGGCACGGATGTTGGTGGGCGGCGCGGCGGTGCTCTGAGCTTCGGCGGGAACGATGCTGCTTACGGCTGCAGCAAATATAGTGACCGTCAACAGGACGGGAATGACTTTGAGTAACCTCATTGCCGTATTCAACTCATTTGCTCCGGTGCGGGGGCTTGTGGCCGCGCTAGTATGATTTGATTGACCCGCCTGTGCCGTCGCCGGGACGCTCAATGTGCGACGGGGGAAGGTTCAGGAGTTCGGGTGCTTCGTCAAAGGATGGGCGCTGGTCGAACCAGGTGCGGAACACGTCAGCCGCAGCCTGGGTCATCACGTCCTTTTCCACCGCCTGGTATAGCATCCACTCGACGTCTAGATCGTCAGCGGCCAAGATGTCCAGGCTGCCGAAAGGTCCCATTTCGTCGGGACGGTCCGCCATCCAGTCGGCGAGCGCGCCTGAGCCCTTGGGAACGACCTGATTCACACCGGCGTCGGGGTGGTTAGGCTCTGCAACGGCAGGCTCGGGTGCGGGCGGCAGGCTCGGACCGTTGGGCTCGCTGATCGCCGCAGCCGGAGCCGGCGGGTCAGCGTACAGCCCCGGGTCGGTCAGGTCGGGTTGCAACTGCTCGGCGGTTACTTCCTGGACCGGTTGCGCGCGGTCGTTGACGATGAACATGGAACCGGCGGCGAGCGCAACGGCGAGGAACACCGCCACCGCCACCAGGGCGGGCCAACGCTTGCGGAATATAGAACTGTTTGGAGACATATTGCTATCCCCCAGGGTGGACTATGTTTCAGTTAACAATAGCGCTCAGGAAATTGGCCCGAAAATCATAACATAGGCTGGAGCGACCTCGACGGTCGCCCCAGCCTCGGGAACGCGCGCGATTTACGGTCGTTGGCTAGCTCTCGTCCACGCTGTACACCCGTACCGCCGTGTCGTGGAACATCGCGGCGCGTTCGGTGGGAGAGTAGTCTTTGGACAGACGCTTGAAGGCGTTGTACATCACGTTGTACGAGTACGACACCTTGTCCACCGGGAAGTTGCTCTCGAACATGCAGCGGTCGGGGCCGAACTGCTCGATGCAGTAGTTGACCAGCGGCGCCATGTCGTTCGCCAACTCCTCGGAACTTGCTGGGACGTCCCGCTCGTGCCAGTCGAAGCCGGTGCGGGGCATGCCGATGCCGCCCGAGCTTGATGACCACGTTAGGGCACGCGGCGGCGGCCGCGATTCCCGAACGCCAGATCGCCAGCGTCTCGTCGCTGTCGGAGTAGGGACCGACGCGCAGCAGGCCGCCGATGTGGTTCAGGATGATGGTCAGATCCGGCACCGCCTTGGCGAACTCTGCCAGCTCGAACATCTGCGGGAAGTACATCCACCCTTCCAGGGTCAGGCCCATGCTGGCGAGAACGCGGGCGCCGGCGCGGAAGTTGTCGCTGGACATCTGGTTCCCGCTGCGGTGGGCCGCGGTGTTTTCGACCTCCGGATGCGGGTCCCAGGTAACAGAGTGGCGGATGCCGCGGAAGCGGTTGGGGCTGGCCGCCTGGAGGGCCTCCAGCACCGGCCTGACGCCGTCGCCCAGGTTGAGGTTGGCGTGGCCCACGATGGATGCGGCGGCACGACCCGGGCCGTACAGGCCGCTGGCGGAGGCCGCTGCCAATCCCTGCACGAACTCCACCTCACCGACGGACCGCAGCTCCTCGGGCCCGGTGGTACGGTACATGGAGCGGGCTTCCACAAACACGGTGGAGGTCACGTTGTGTCCGCTGTTGATGTCTGCGGCGAGCTCGTGGAGCAGATAGCGCTGATAGGGAATCCGCTCGGTGCGGTAGTCCCAGAAGTGGTGGTGGGGATCACAGATGGGTATGTCGGGCTCCAGGCTTTCTTCGTGTCGGAGCGCGTGCCAGTCATTGCCTCCAAAGGGCATAATCAAGCCTCCGTTTTTCCGGTGTGAGTGAGGTAGCAGTAACGGGCGAGTGCCAACTTAAAGGCGCTGGCCCGTCGTCGCGGCAATCATATCACAGAGGTTCGAAGCGGCTCGCGGTTGGCGTGGCTGGGTTGCGCCAGCCCCGAAGTCGCCGAGTTCCGCAGCGCCATATCGTATGACGGCAATGGACTTCTGGGTATCTTGCTTAGCCAAGGGAGGGCCTGATGAAGCCGCTATTCGTCAGTTGCCGACGCGCGCCGGTTTGCGCCGGTTTGGCGCATTGATCGCGTGAGGTCCGCGTTCAGCCGCACCTACTACGGATGGTGGGTGGTCGCCGCCGCGTCGGGCATGTCGTTCGCCAACGCGGCCACGGCGATCAGCATCCTGACGGTGTTCGTGGTTCCCATGAGCCAGGAGTTCGGCTGGAACCGCACCGAGGTTGCCGGCGCGACCAGCCTGGGAGCCGTTCTGGGCGCGGGACTGGCCCCGTTCACCGGGCGGGCCGTTGACCGGTTCGGGGCGCGGGTAACGCTGGCAGCCGGGGGACTGGTGGTGGTGGCCGGATGCCTATACCTTTCCTTCGCCCAGGCGCTGGCAGCGTTCTACGTTGCGTTCACCGCAATCCGCATCGCCGACCAGGGGTTGATACAGGTGAGCGCGGCGGTGACCGCGGGCAAATGGTTCGCCAGGTACCGGGGGCGGGCGACCGGCTTGGTCATGCTCGGCAGTTCCGGCGGCGTGATTGTCATGGCGCCCCTGGTGCAGTTGGTGATCTCCACCTGGGACTGGCGCGCTGCGTGGGTGATGCTGGCCGGGGTGATGCTGGTGGTGGGCACACTCCCGGCGCTGCTGGTGGTGCGGCGACAGCCGGAGGACCTGGGTCTGGCGGTCGATGGCGGAGAGCCAACCCCTGCGCCGGATCAACCCGCAACGTCCGGCGATGCGCGGGACATCGCGCTGTCAGCCATAATCAGGACACCCACCTTCTGGTTGATACTGCTATCCCTGTTCCTGGCGGCCACGGCAACCTCCGGGATCGGACTGCACTTGGTGCCGCACCTGACTCAGCAGGGGCTGAGCGCCGGCGCAGCGGTTGCGGCGGTGAGCGTAATGTCGATCTCGGGAGCGCTGTCGGCGGTAGCCTTCGGGCTGCTGTCGGAACGCGCGTCGCCGAAGCTTTTGCTGATCCTTGCCTACCTGCTGGGTGCGGTGAGCATGTGGGTGCTCATGCGCGCCGACAACCTGCCGGAGACCTACCTGTTCGCCGTGCTGCAGGGCATCGTAGGCACGGGCATCAACACGCTGGCGCCCATACTGTGGGCTGGCTACTACGGTCGGAATTCCCTGGGGAGCATCTTCGGCGTGAGCCGGGCGGCGCAGGTGGTGGGATTCGCGATTGGCCCGCTGGCCTCCGCGGTGGTGTTCGACCGGACCGGAACCTACCAGGGAGCGTTCCTCGCCCTCGCGGCGGTTGCCGTTGTTGCCGCGCTGTTCCTGGCGGCGGCGAGAAAGCCGCCCGCACCAGCAGACGCCAGCGGAAGCTAGTCTGGTTGGTCCGGTGAGGTGTCCCGCATGGCGGCGAGGCCCTCAGCAAGCCCCCGGCGAGGGATGTCCAGCACTGCTGTCGTGCGGGCGCCGTCCAGACCCAATCGGTCGTCCGTGGGGTCGGAGGCCGGGATGACCAGGCTGGTATCCAGACCGAACTCCCGGGCGACAGCGAAGGCGAAGTCGTACATGGACACCCAATCGGCGCCGGCTACGTGGTGGATGCCGGCGTGTTCCGTTTCGACCAAACGGGTGATCCCGTCGACGAGATGCTCGACGTATACCGGAGAGCGGTACACGTTCGTGGGCGCATGGTAGGGTTCTTCGTCGTGGAGGCGCGCCACCAACATCGGGACGAAATTGCGCCGTCCCGGGGCCGGCCAGCCGTAGACGATGCTGGTGCGGAGGACGGACGACCGGGACGCCAGGGTTGCCACGGCCTGTTCCGCCTGCCGCTTGGTCCGGCCGTACTGGGTGGTCGGCGTCGGCAAATCGTCTTCCCGGTACGGCCCGCGCTGTCCGTCGAAGACGTACTCGGTGGACACGAATATGAGACGGGCGGAGTGACGTTCACACCGGCGGGCGATGGTCTCGGTCGCCGTCACGTTGACCGCCGTGGCGACATCGGGATTTCGCTCCGCCGTACCGACGTCGGCCATGGCTGCCAGGTGGACCACCACCTCGGGTTGCGATGACCGGAACAGCGCGTCAAGATCCTCATCGTTGGTAATTTCCACGTGATGCCAGGACGCGCCGTCGTCGGCCGGCGGCCGGGAGTTAAAGGTGCTGAAGACCGTGTGACCGGCCGTATCCGCAAGACGCCGGGACACATAGCGGCCGATGAAGCCGCTGGCTCCGATGATCAGGACGCGCAACGGGCACCTGCCTGGTCAAGATGGCGGCGTCTTCGGCGACGAGATTGCCACGCTGCGCGCGCAATGACAGCCGGGGTCAAGACACGGGCAGCACGGGCTCGGTGCGGTCGGCGGGGAGCTCAACCTCGAAGGCGTTGAGGAAGAAGGCGGTCTGGGCGTAGTTGCCCATGAGCGCGGTGATCTCAACCAGGTGCTGGGCGCCGAACTGTTCCAGGGCGATCTGGAAGGTTGAGGCGGAAATGCGGTGGTTGGCGTAGAACTCGTTGCAGAAGTTGACGATGGCGCGCTCATCGTCGGCCATCGCCGGGAGGGCCTGCCGGTCGCGGATGGCGTCGACCAGCGCGTCGCTGACGCCTTCGTTGCGGGCGGCCGGAGCGTGGGCATTCCAGATGTAGGGGCAGTCGAAATTGCGGGCGGTGGCCAGGATCGCCAGTTCCTGGATGCGCTTGGGGAAGGTGCTCTCGAAGCGCAGGTAGCCGGTGAGGTGGCTGCGCCGCTGCGCCATCTCGGGGCTGTTGATCGCGATGGAATAGGGGCCGCCGGTGATGGTCCCGCCGGTGTCCTTGGTGAGCTCGTCGAAGGCTGCGCGGAACTCTTCGGGCACCGCGTCCCTGGTTACTACGGGCAATCTGGCCATGATTCTCCTCGACTGGGCATTGGGATTGGGGGTCTGCGGCCGATTGTAACACCCTATTCCAACGTCGATTCGACTATCTCGTATCTCGGCGAATGACATGCGGGAGGATCGAGATTACAATCGCGCCAAACGACGCGCGTAACCGAACCGAGGAGGTACCGACATGGCGACAATCGAACGGTTCAACACGGAGGACGAGCGACAGTACTACGAAACCGCGGGCCGGGTCCAGGTCAAGCCGGGCTGGCTGCAGGGCGAGGGCCAGCCGATGCCGGAAATGGAGCCCTACCTGTGGCGCTGGGCCGAGGTCGAGCCGCTGGTGATGAAGAGCGGCGAGTTGGTGACGCCGGACCGGGACGTGGAGCGGCGTACCCTGCGACTGGCAACGCCCGGGCTGGACCGGGGGACGACCCACACCATCACGGCCGCCCTGCAACTGTTGCTGCCCGGCGAAAACGCGCCGGCGCACCGGCATACGCCCACGGCGATCCGATGGGTGCTGAAGGGCACGGGCGCCTACACCACGGTGGAAGGCGACAAGTGCTACATGGAGCCGGGCGACCTGGTGCTGACGCCGTCGTGGACGTGGCACGACCACAACAACGAGGGCGAAGAGCCGATGGTCTGGCTGGACGGACTGGACGTGCCGCTGGTGCGGTATCTGCGGGCCAACTTCTACGAGGCCTACCCCGAGGATCAGCAGCCCATCGTCGGCGTGGCCGAGTCGGAGCGCAAGTTCGCGTCCGGCGCGCTGCGGCCGGCGTGGGAGGAACCGAGCGCGCCCTACTCGGCGCTGTGGCACTACAAATGGGACAAGACCCACGAGGCGCTGCACCAGCTGGCCGAGGTGGACGCCAGCCCCTTCGACGACGTGGCGATGGAGTTCAGCGACCCGATGACCGGCGGACCGGTGCTGCGGACGATGACCTGCTGGGCGCAGATGATCCGGCCGGGCATCGCCACGCGAGCGCATCGCCAGACCAGTTGCGCGGTGTACCAGGTGTACAAGGGCGAGGGCCACAGCGTCATCGACGGCAAGCGGTTCGATTGGACCGAGGGCGACTTCTTCGTGGTGCCGCCGTGGGTGTGGCACGAGCACGCCAACAACTCGGGCGACGAGGCCATCCTGTTCTCCATCCAGGACATACCGATCATGAAGCAGATGGCGTTGTACCGCGAGGAGCCCTACGAGGCGAACGCCGGCCACCAGCCGGTGACCGGGCACTTCAAGGGGTAGGACGCGAGAGGCGCGTCAGGGGCGGCGAGATTGCCGCGCTGCGCTCGCAATGACGGGTCGGGCGGAGGATCCTAGAGGATCAGCCGTTGCTGGGCGACCACGGGCTCCGGCGTTTCGTCGGGGCCCTCCTTTTGGGTGAAGCCGGAGACGCCCACGCCCAGGAGGCGAAAGGCGCGGTCGGGAGCCAGCTCTCGTTCCAGCAGCATCCATGCGGTGGCGACGATGGCCGCTTCGTCGTCGGTGGGTGACGGCAGCGTGGTCTGACGGGTGAAGGTGGTGAAGTCGGAGAGGCGCAGCTTGACGGTGACGGTGCGGCCCACCAGGCCCTTGCCGGGCAGGGAGCGGGCAACCCGTCCCGACAGCCGCTCCACGATGGCCCGAAGCTCGGCGCGCTCGTCCTCCGAGTTGCCGGGAAGGTCCTCGGCGAAAGTGGTCTCGGCGCTGATGGACTTGGCCTCGCGGGAGGTCTGCACCGGGTCGTGGTCTATGCCCCGGGCGCGGTCGCGGATGCTGTCGCCGCGCTTGCCGAAGTGGCGGGCGAACCAGGCTTCGGGCATGGTGGCCAGCTGGCCGATGGTGTCCACGCCCTCGTCGTGGAGGCGCGCGGCGGACTTGGGGCCCACGCCCACCAACTTGCCCACGGCCAGGGGAGCCAGAAAGTCGGCCTCCTGGCCGGTAGGTACAACGACGAGGCCGTCGGGCTTCTGGAGGTCCGACGCGATCTTGGCGACGGTCTTGCCGGAGCCCAGGCCCACGGAGACGGTGAGGCCGGTCTCGGCGGAAACACGCTCCTTAATATCGATGGCGATGGCAATGGGCGAGCGGTTCGCGGCGGCCTCGGTGACATCGAGGTAGGCCTCGTCCAGGGACACGGGCTGGATCACCTCGGTAACGTCGCGGAAGATGTCCATCACCAAGCCGGACATCTCGCGGTAGCGGTCGAAGCGGGGCCGGACGATGATACCATCCGGACACTGGCGAACAGCGGTGGCCATAGGCATCGCCGAGTGCACGCCAAACCGCCGCGCCTCATACGACGCCGTAGCCACCACGCCGCGACCCTCCGGCCTACCACCCACCAGCACCGGCAACCCGCGTAGCTCCGGGTTATCAAGCTGCTCCACGGCGGCGTAGAAGGCGTCCAGGTCGGCGTGGATGATGTGGCGAACGGGAGGGAGCATGGGGTAGCACAAAGGCGAATGCGGAGCGAATGCCGCGATTTTACCCCCGGACGCGGCGGAAAAGCATCATGATTGGGTTTTTGGATGGCTGGTTCAGGTTCGATGCAAGGCGGTTTCTCCCGAGGAGGTTGGTGTTGCCGGTTGCTTGCTGCCGTCAGGGTTTGCGTCCGATGATTTGCGTTTCGTTGTGCCAGAGCCTGATGGTCGTTGGTTAGCCCCACGGCCGGGGGTGGTACGCAAGATTTAACCCCTGTTTCGGATCACTGCGACAGTGGCCGCGAGGGCCGGATGCCGCATCTCCCAGGATAGTGGCGTCTCCTGTGGCCGTTGAGACCGCGCCGGCGAGTTTCCCGGGTGGGAACGGCGGCGGTCCCGGTAAGTCGGAGGACCGGGTTTGCGATTTTGACGCTAACCAGTTGGCCGTGAACGACCGTATGGCTCTGGCTGAAGCGAATTTCACCTGACGGTGTTCATTATGGAACAGGCGTTCGCAGTGTGTCAAGGGGGTTGATGGGGAAAATAGGTGAGCGGGTTGGATCCAAGTGGGGACGGGGGATGATGTCGGGCGAGCGGTGGGCGCGCGGCGGTGGGAGGGACGCCGCGGCTCTCCGGGCGGCCGGCTTACGAGGAGGGACAGTCAGCGGAGGTCCGGGTTATCGCGCTGCTCGAAGGCGGGGCGGAAGGCTTGCAGGGCGGTGGGGGTGACGTGGTGCGTGGGTCGGGGCATGGATCTCAGACGGGAAGCAGGCTTGAGGCCATTGTACGTTCGGGGCGGTGGTTGAATGCGCACGGATTTCCGGCCACAAACATCCTGACGTGTGTTTGCGGAGCCGTACCCCGCGGCTCCCAAACTTTTATTTCCGAAATCATCAACAGGAGCGGTTTCAACGATCAAGGATACCTGAGGCGTTAGTCGAGAGCCCCAAGGCCGGACGGTCGCGCGTCTTTCACGAACCGATAAAATGACCGCCCGGTTCCACCAAGCCCACGATTCCCTTGCGACTCGCGACAGTAAATCGATCCACGGGTTGGCACCCCATCGCCGCACCATCCCACCGACTGCGCCGCCGTGCCCCAGAACCAATATACTCAAATTTGTTGAACATCGTCGACAAGCAAACTGTATACCCTTTTCAGTAGCATCAACAACGTCAGCACGAAAAGAGGCACTAGATAATATGTTGCCGCACTAACAGCATAGGCTGCCCATAAACAATCGTCAACTAACAATAATACCAGTAGTAATACGATGGCACTGATAGCGACCAAAATGGCGAATGATATATTACTCACGATTTCGCGTAACAATCGTTTCTGATCTCTACCGTCTCGTATGATGCCCGCTCCCCGCGCCGGATTAGGTCGTAAGCAAGCAAAAGCAATTGAAAAGCAACGCCGCAAAAATCGCCAGAAATGTGCCTACCGTTGGCACCAAACCAGTCGCCAAATTTCCATAAAACACTGTCACAATCACGGCTACCACTCCAGGCATTCCTAGAAACAAGACAAAATCCCGGATTTGCAGCCCATTCCCTGACGCGGTCGAAGTAGAATATCGCCGGAAAGTCCCAAAATGGTCACATACAGATGCTCCATATGTTGACTTTAGAAAGCATACGCCCTCCAGTTCCAAGGTCGCGCAGCACGTCCCGCAATAGGTTGTTGGCGATAGTATCGACGCTACTGAACTCTGGATGCCCATCTGGTCCTACGGTCACTTGGTCGCTGATGTCGATAAGTGCTCTGAGTTTCATGATGTTCGACAAGTCCACCCGTCCTCGTTTTGCCTCCTATATCAAACCTGATCTTTGCGTTGTCATATTCGAATCCGTCTAACTCCAGGACTCGGTTGACATCCCTTGTGCCTAAAAGCACATCTCGGACATTTGCAAATATGGGCCAAGAGCCGTTCCTTCCCGCTAGCACAGACATTCAAGTGTACCTGCAGTTTCCACATGGCCCCCAACGCGCAGCGCGTCAGCAATGTCTGGAGGGATGACAAATTTTATAAGCCGAATTTCCGTAATACGACCCCTCGACAATTCATCAATCATCGATTGGGGTACCAAAGGATTTATTTCAAGTGCAGTCCCCGGGTATATTGCATTAAATAGGCTTTGGAAGTCTTGCAACAAATAGGACGGATGCCACGTTGTGATCGTCCGCGACAGTATCAGTATTGCTTCATCCTGTTGTTGAGGGACGTTAATCAAAAAATAGAAAGGAAGCATCTCGGCTTCATCAATAACTCTTTGGTGAGGAGACTGCGGAATGGCAACATGTAGAGATCGGCTCGATATCCGTACTCTCCGGCTTCAATTAGCCAGAAATGCGTCTAGCCAACCGTGGGACTGTACCACGCGCATTAGCCTACGAACAGTATGATCTATCGAGTGGTTTTGTGTTCTAGCAGTTAAGTAACCGTGTGCCACATTCAGAAAATCGATACCGTGATCGAATGCTCCCATTGTGTCATACATGTCTGTCTGTTTGTTGCGCAAACGGATCGTATAAAGCGCTAAAGAAACAGCTTACCAATACGTACTCCCCTTGTTAAGCCAATGTACACGCGAAACTGACGTGGTCTGCCGTAGACCATAAAATACGGTTTCCAGATAAGCCCAAACCAACATAAACTGAGCGGGTGCAGTAGCAAGGAGTGACCACAGTTTCCAACGTAGGGACCCGCCGTCGAGCGATCCGTCGCCAGCACAGCACTCGAATGTTTCCGATGTGCACTAGGTCGTAACGGTCTGCCGAGCATATATTTCCATCACCAAGGTCAATATGGGGGTGCCCTTCGTTCTGCGGGGATGGTCAGGGGGGCGGGAGGCGTAATGCTTAATCAATGTCTACGCAATTTCATCGAGTGTGCAGACGCCAACGACGCCATCTAATCGTTTGTGCTTTGTAAGGGGTTAGGACAGCGTTACCCATGCCAAAACCCCATCGCCGTCCTATCCGTCGGGTCCTCGCCCTGGTCCAGGTACTTCCGCCGTAGGCGGTCCCACAGGTATAGCGGCTCCAGTTGGGCTGCTGATTCGTAGTTCTGGTGGCGTCGAGGTGGGGGTTGGGAGGAGGACGGTGATCTGCTGCTGGCCGCCCGCCGTTGAAGAGGCGAAGCCCCAGGACGTGGGTGGTGGTCGGGTGAGGCGACGGTAGAGCTCGCGCGGGCGGTGCGGCGCAGTCGGACCAGGAAGCTGGCGCGGTCTCCCCGGGTTCGCCCGCAAAAAAGTAGCGCCGCCCCGGGAGGGGGCGGCGCACCACGCTCCGTTATAGCCTGCGGTCTAGGCAGTAGCCGCAGCGCCCACGGTTTTCGATGATCAATCGGGTGACGGTGTAGGGTCGCAGTTGCGTTGGGCCGCCGGTCTTCGATGTAGCCCTTGCGTCCCTGTCCCACCTGCCACGAATCCGAACCGAAGCGCCCCGGTCGGACACCGTAACGGAATTCCCGGTAGGAGCAGGTCTCGTGCATCCGGTCAGCCGCTCTCAAATCCGGTGCCCGTAGTTGACGATTGGAGATCGTGTCGGGCTGGAGGGCTTCCGCCGCGGCGACGCAGGCGTCGTAGTTCTCCCCATCTTGTTGGTGGAGAAGTTGGTGTGGGCCCCGCGCCGTTCCCGTCGCCCTTGACCGTCTGGGTCCATGTGGCGCTGATGCCCTTGCGTCCGTCAACGGTTTTCCGTGTCCTCCCAGCCGATGCGATAGGGGGAGCTGCCTAGCGACCACCACAGGTGGTCGGCCGCGGTCCGGAGCGCCGATGGGACCAATCTGAAAACTCCCACCGGCGGGCATGACCGCGCCTTGATGCCGGCAAAGGCCAGGCCTGCTTCATGACAGGCGTCCAGC
>CASHTH010002457.1:0-11032 GCA_030341885.1 Geodia barretti | reverse complement strand
ACAGTGTGTGCTCTACTGGTAGAATTGGGATAGAATAATTAATGCAAGTACAGAGGATTAACACACATTTTATATCACACAGGCCATGAAGTTACTATGGCATACTATCATAGGACTGTGTTACTGCGTCCACTATCTGCGTACTGCGCACATTTCCAAACACTTCAGCCATTACAGGACTCTGCAAAAAGGATGGAACAGTACGAGCCAGAGCCTTAATAATATCGCAGGAGAGTAATATGATAATGAAGCCAAGAACTAAACTAACATCAGTGCTACATATGTAAATGTAAATAACAGAGTATGGATTCTTCACATGACTCACTAGTATCTTATATTGATAGCTGGCTTGAGAGACGCTCATCTTAAGGGAAGATTCCAGATATAATGAAATCCTCTGGGTCTTCCTTCAGCTTATCGGCTCAGTGCAGTAATGACCACTAACCTCCACTCCTGAGACTGAGGACCAACATGGATCACTAGAGGAGAGAAAAGACCATATAACTCATACTTCTCCAAAAACCATTCTCTCCCCCCCCTAAAATAATTCTGAAGACACCTACAGTATGTAGTTGCTTGGAAACAAACGTACAGTACACATGTCAACAGAGGGCATACACACACACACACACACACACACAATACAGTGGGTCCCTCACCAGTCGCATCTATGACTGTAATAGTATACTCCAAGGCTTGAACATTAGCAGACGTGGTGGTGAAACTAATAGTGACCATCTCAGTCAGCTCAGGCTCTGTGTCCGGTATCCCTCCAATAGTGACACTGACTTGAGTAGTGGAAGAAGTGAAGTCGACAAACGTTGGACTAATCATGACCTCATTCGCTGTAGAGCAGTGGGTAAAGAGGTAGTCAGGAACTGTACTACAGACATGGGGCACTCACCTGGATCAGCCTGTATATTCACCATGAAATTCTCAACAAACGGACCGACAGCTGTAATATTCAGAGTTATGTTCTCTCCCTCCGTCACTTCACTACCCCCCACCACATTTAGAGTGACAGCTGGATCAAGAAGACATGTAAATAACAGAGTATGGGAGTCGTCACATGACTCACTAGTATCACTGATAGTGAGAGCGGCTTGAGAGACGCTCAGTCTGAATTTAGATTCCAGAGATAGAATGAAATCCTCATCTTGCGGGTCTTCCTTCATCTTATCACTCAGTGCAGTAATGACCACTACACCCGTATTTGAGGCCCTGCTGAGTGTAATGTTCCCCTCTGGACTAATGGAGTAGTCATCTAGGGTGCCACTGGGGGTCACAGTAACTCTCACTTCCACCTCTCCCATCTGTGGATTGACCCACGTCACCATTACTGGTACTGAGTCTCCTTCATTCACAGTGTAGGCAGGCTGGTTGAACCTAAATACCAGGACTAAAGAGGGAAGGAGAGTAGCGTCATACAAGGTTCTGGGCACCATTTGAAAGAATTACACCCTCTAAAAGTACACATTTGCTACTAGAAAGTTTTTTGGTCTTCTACTTCCTAAATACCTGAAAATAACTGTACAATGATAAAAAAAACCTCACCAGAGTCATTAATGGTGACAGTTGCTGTGTCCTCGACAATTAACACGGAGGGATCATTTGAACTCAGCATAATTTCAAACATTTCGTCAACCTCAGGCAATGTATCATTCACAATATTAACCATGGCAGTACCACCACTGTCAGTCAGTGTCAGGACCATTGGTCCCAGCATATTATAGTCACCAGGGGCTGGGTAGGAATAAATAAGAACACTAAATATCTTTAATGTCCCTATCTCCAGTATAAATATACCAATGGCAGTTCCATTTATTAGTGTGACAGTCACCTCCACCTCTCTGACTAGAGTCAGTGGAGGCTCAAATACGACCTCAAAGGTGAGTTTATTTCCTTCCACCACACTGTACATGAGCTCAGAGAAGCTGAGAGTAACTGGTGTTCGAGAGGGAGAGGGAGAGGGAGAGGGAAGAGGGAGAGGGGAGAGGGAGAGAGGAGAGGGAGAGGGAGAGGGGGGATAGATATTATGTAAGCAGTGAAATCCTCAATGACAGCTCACTAGTGGTGTCTGTGATAGCACACTTGAGTTGGGTCCAACCGTCACAGCGGTGTCTGACGACTCAAGTGGTCAACTGCACATTTCTTCCCCCTCAACCAGATGTCATTAGCGGCTGTGACGTCAGCAGTACTGCTTGTAGTACCAGCAGTCAACACCACACTACCAGTATAGTCAGCCCCTGTAGGATGATTTCATTAGCCATGGGAAGAGAAAAGGATGATACTTACCTTCAGTTGCCCCATCCACCCACAGTCAATTGAACATCGACATCTCTCTCCAGAGTACCTCCATTCACTCTCAATACAACATTCTTAGATTCTCCTTCTGGCACCACATATCCCGTTTTGTCAAATCAACAGTCACTGGCAGAAAATAAATGGATGTTGAAGGTAATGTGGCAGTCTAAATTTGAGGTTCATCTAAACACCTCTAGCCTTTGTAAGCTACACATCTTTTATACTTTATAACTACCTCTCATATACCCTCAACAATTATTATACCAGCTATCTGTCAGTGATGGAGACCTCGACAGGCTGTCTGCAGCCGTAACAATGTCCGTCATTGGTAACAAGAGTGAGCGTGAGAACCTCCTGATCTTCACACCACCGTGTCATTGAGAATTCAACTGAAACTGGAATCTGACGAATGGAATTGTTAAACGTAGCATCTGGCCACTGGTACGAAATCATTTCCACCCACTGCGTAAGATAGGGAGTGGTCTGTCATTGTGACAGATAAATCATCAACTATCCCTATACCTGGGCTGTGCCATCGCGTGACGAGTATTGACTATGACACATCTTCTATGGAGCCCATTGAACTACTGTCACCATCACTTCAATGTCCCTCCTTCATCCACAGTGTAGGAGGTTGATCAAATTCACTTCCACAAGCTGCGGAGAGGGATTCAATTAACTGAGAGAGAGATAGGGCGGCAGTCTAGACCAAAACCCTACATCTGCCATAAGATGGATGGGTGAACCCACCTCTGTCTCCTTGGTCACTACTACACAACCACAGTGTACTATCTCAACTGCCACAATACTATGTTGCCCAGATCCCAACTGCCACAATACTATGTTGCCCAGATCCCAACTGCCACAATACTATGTGGCCCCAGATCTCAACTGTCAATACTATGTTGCCCAGATCTCTCAACTGCTCACAACTACCACTGCCAACTCTACTTCAACTGCACAACTACTCACCGTCGCCCAATCTCACACTGCCACGAGCATACTACTCGTTGCCCACGCACTCTCAACTGCCACACAATACTAAGTGTTTCCCCAGATCTCACTGCCACAATACTATGTGCCCAGATCTCAACTGCCACAATACTAGTTGCCCAGATCAATCAACTGCCAGCACATACTATGTTGCCAGGATTCCCCAAAACTACTGTGTCAAACTTGTGTGCTCTAGAACTGTAGAATGGGATCTGAATATTAATGCCAGTACAGAGATTAACACACACTTTCTCAGAGGCCAATGAAGTTAGCGTATGGCATACTGACACCTAGGATGTACTGCGACCACTATCTGCGTACTGCTAACATTTCCAAAAGCTCTGAAAACCCTATGGGGAGATAGTAGAGAAGTGCCCTGAGGCTCCTAACGGTATCAGTGGTCTTAAAGACCCAGAGTTTAGGGCAAGGTGCTACAGTGTCCATAAATGTCGTGCACCCAAAGACCACAGACAACAATATGGCATCAGGCTCCCACTAGCCCCTACAATTGGTTAGGGAGCGTGAGCAACCAGTGTATATATTTTTGGACCTGGAACGCCAAAGGTAGTTTGCAGAATTTATAAATTGAACACTCAAACAAATGTAGTCTGGTGGTCTACCAAGCAAAGAACTGGACCACCACTGAGAGCTGTACCAATAATTATAGTGGTCTATCTTTCCCCCTTCCGCACTCTCTTCCTCAGTTATCCCCAATGCATATCACTGACACGCAAGACTTACGATGACAGTCACATTGACAGCTGTCTCGCTTGGTCATTGGGCAGTCTGTTGTATGCCTTAACAGATGTATACAGTTTCTTCAATCGATTGTCCTTTATGTCATGATATGAGTGCCACTTGCATCTTCCAGTCTCGACCATCGTGTTCGCGGGGGATTTAGTAGGCATAATATAATCCCCTCCTGTGTGGAAGTCGGCAAGTCTGAACCATCGTATGGTGAGGGTCTCGATCTCACCGTGAGGTTGGTTGCACTGCGTGCAGTAGCGTCATCCCCCACCACGAATGAATCGCCGCCAGTGTCTGTTGTTTATAGTTAGATCTCTCCTCTGCCCGCACGTCGTCATTGATGGCAAAACAAAAAACAACAAGACAGACAACACAAAACAAACAATCTGTTAATAACAAATGAAACAATAGACACAAATGGAAGAAGAAGTTTCGGTATGAAATTTGATACCCTCATAGGGACCAGACAACTTCTAGATGTAGTGGGCCTAAAACGCCCAGGGCAACACTACAAACCAAATTAAACGTGTTGCATTTCCTAGAAAGCAACCCACGGATCTCGGTGTGGCTAGCTTTGCTGGGCGTGCCCGAATAGACCGCAACTTGGGTGGTAGCAGTGGTTCCCATACAAACCTCCTCCCCAGGACCTCCACTGCTCCCAGGGGTGAACTAAAGGTTCACTACTCACTCTCAGAGTTAGTTGAGATCTCCTCGCGAGGAGTACCACTCTGCCGTAGGTCACGTTGCAAACTGTGACATTCCTCGTGGACCTACCCACGCGTCGTTATAGTTGCCGTCACTGGTAGTCTCAACAGTGCCCAGAGTCTCATCCACAGTCAGCAGTGGTGGTTTGAAGAGAAGCATTCGTGTGGCATTGTCATTGTCGATGTCAAGATAGTATTGATCTGGCCACAGCTGATAATGGAGGGCAGCTTTGACACCACTGCTTCCAATGGTATGACATTGGGTTACTGGTCTGAAGGTGGCTAGAGCCAGCTCTGGAGGGAGGGAGTGGACGGAGGAAGAAGGGAGGAAGGGGAGGGAGAGGAGAATGGAGGGAGACAGGGAGGGAGAGTGATGCATGTATAGAGAGAGCAAACCAGACAGACTACACTCACGGAAGACTCTCGAGCATCATGCGTGTGGGAGAGTCAGTAAACACATTTACTCATGGAGCAGGTATAGTTGCCGCAGTTGGAAAACTCCACATGAAGAGTCAATGCTGAGAGTGCTCCTGTAGACAAACTCCCCCTCATCTACACATTAGGTCCACCTTCACTGAGTGGACCCCATCCTTCATCCACACTATCTCCACTGGGTTCCCAGCTATGAACCAACATGTTAGCGTCACTGAATTATTCACCTCCACTCCCTGAGACTGAGGACGATCAGTATGGTTTACTCGAGGAGAGAAGACCATATAACTCATACTCTCCAAAAACCAATTTCTCTCCCCCCTGAAAAAATTATACACACCTACAGTACAGTTGTAGTGCTTTGAGAACAAACGTACAGTACACATGTCAACGACACACACAGATACAGTGGTCCCTCACCAGTCGCGTCTATGACTGTATAGTATACTCCAAGCTTCAACATTAGCAGACGCGGTGGTGAAACTAATAGTGACCACCTCAGTCAGCTCAGGCTCTCCATCCAGTAATCCCTCCAATAGTGACACTGACTTGATATGGAACAAGTGAAGTCGACATACGTTGGACAAATCATGACCTTGTTCGCTGTAGAGCAGTGGGTAAAGAGCAGTCAGGAACTGTACTACAGACATGGGGCACTCACCTGGATCAGCCTGTATATTCACCATGAAATTCTCACAAACGGACCGACAGCTGTAATATTCAGAGTTATGTTCTCTCCCTCCGTCACTTCACTCTCCCCCACCACACCAGAGTGACAGCTGGATCAAGAAGACATGTAAATAACAGAGTATGAGTTGTCACATGACTCACTAGTGTCACTGATAGTGAGAGCGCTGAGAGACGCTCAGTCTGAATCTTAATTCCAGAGATAGATGAAATCGCTGGGTCCCTTCCTTCAGCTTATCACCCGGTACAGTATGACCACTACACTAGTCTTCTGCCAAGGTACTGCTTGAGTGTAACTGCGTTCCCCTCTGGACTAATGCGAGTATCATCTAGGGTGCCACTGGGGAGTCACAGTACTCTCACTTCACCTCTCCCATACTAGTGGATTGACCACATCACATTACCCGGTACTAGAGTCTCCTTCGATCACAGGGATAGACAGACTGTTAAACTGAAACACCCAGAGACTAAGAGGAAAGGAGAGTAGCATCATACAAGGTTCTCTGGGCACATTTAAAAATGTCAGTATAACACCCTCTAAAGTCACACATTGTGGCCACTAGAAAGTTTATTTGGTCCTCTACTTCTTAAATACCTGAAATACCTGTACATGATCAAAAAAACCTCACCCGAGTCATTATGTAGACAGTTGCTAGTGTCCTCAACAATGACACGAGGATCGCACTTGATTCAGCACTCATTCAACATTTCGTCATTCTCAGCCACTGTATCATTCAACACAATATTAAACCATCAGCAGTACCACCACACTGCCAGATCAGTGTCAGCGTGTTATGGTCCAGCATATAAGTCACCATGGGTGCTGGGTGAGAATAAATACACTCAATCATCTTTAATGTCCCAGATCGTCCAGTATCACAGACGCAATGGCAGTTCCCATCCATTAGTGTTACAGAGTCACATTCCACGTCTCTGACTAGCAGTCACTGGAGGCTCAACTACGACACCTCAAAGGTGCGATATCATTCCTCCACCACACTGTCAACAGATGAGCTCATGAGAGCTGAGAGTAGCTGGCGAATTCGAGAGGAGAGGGCGAGTAGGGTGCAGCGAGAGGAGAGTGCGCGAAGAGCGAGAGCGAGTGATGAGTGGGTGGCCGAACAGAAATGACGGTTGACCGGTAATGTGGTCGGTCTAATTTAGAAAACTGGATTACTACAACGGAACACTGCCCGGAGCCCTACTGTTTTGGTCCATCATCTAGGGCCCTTTGTACTACCACATTCATCTTCTCCGCTTTAACCTGTCGATATCCTCACAATTATATATACCAGAGCTCTGTGTCATTGATGACGACCGCGACTGTAGGCTGTCTGGCAACAGCCACAGCAACATCCCTTAGGGAGTCAACATTGCGTAGCAAGAGTAGAGCGTGTAAAACTCCTGATCATTCCACCACCAGAGTCAATTGAGATTTCACACTGAAACTGGAATCTGACGCAATGAATTAGCGTATTAAACGTCTAGCATCTGGGCCACTGGTACGCAAATCACACTTCCACCCACTGCAGGACAGATAGGGAGGGTACCTGTCCATGCTGATAGATAACTCATCAACTATCCTATACCTGCTATGTGCGCCATTGATACGCGAGATCTGACTATGACATCATTCTCTATGAGCACACATTGGATCTATTGTCACCATCACGTTGGAATGTCCCTCCTTCATACCGCAGTGTAGGTAGTCTTGATTGAAACACTGACAACACAAGCTGCAGGAGATGGGATTCAATTAAAATAAAAAAAAATTAAAGAAAAAATTATAAAAAAAAACAAACCAACAAAAAAAAAAAAAAAAAAACCCCCCGCCCCCCCCCCTCCTCCCCCCCCCCGCCCCCACCCCCTCCCCCCCCCCCCCTTCGCCCCCCACCCGCCCTCTCCCCCCCCCCTCTCCCCCCCCCCCCCTCCCCCCTCCTCCCTCCACTCCCCCCCCTCCCTCCCCCCCCCCCCCCCGCCTTCCCCCCCCTTCCCCCCCCCATCCACCGTCCCCCCCCCCCCCCCCCCCCCCCTCCACCTCCCCTCCCCTTCCCACTCCCCCCGCCACCCCCCCCCCTCCCCCCCCCCTTCCCACTCCTCCCCCTCCTTCTCCCCCCCCCCCCCGCCCCCCCCTTCCCCCCCCCCCCCACCCTCCCACTCCTTCCCACCCCCCCCCCCCACCACTCCCCCCCCCCCAACACCCCCCCCCCCCCCCCCCACCTCCCTCCCACGGGGCACCCCCCCCCCACCAGCCAACCATCCCCCCCCCCCACCCCCCCCCGCCCCAGCTTCCCCGCCCCCCCCTCCCCTCCCGCTTCCCCCCGCCCCCCCCCCTCTCCTCCTCCCCCCCGCCCCCCCCCCCCCCAATCCCATCCCCCACAGTGGGTCCCCTGCCCCATACCCCCCCGCCCCACCCCTCCCCCCACCCCCCCCCCCCCCCAGGAACTGCCACTGCCCCCCGCCCTCCCCCCCCCCCAACCCCATCCAACCTCACCCCCCGCCATTCTCCCCTTCTCTAGCCTCCCCCACCACGCGCACCTCCCCCTTCCCCCACCCCCCCCCCACACCCCCCCCCCACCGTCCTGCTCTCGCTCCTTCTGCCTTCTCGACCACCCACTCTACTCTACCCTAATATTGGATGGGTGACACTCTGCTCCTTGGTCAGCTACTACACCACAATGTACTATGATCCCAACTGCCCCAATACTATGTTGCCCAGATCTCAACTGCCACAATACTATGTTGCCCAGATCTCAACTGCCACAATACTATGTTGCCCAGATCTCAACTGCCACAATACTATGTTGCCCAGATCCCAACTGCCACAATACTATGTTGCCCAGATCCCAACTGCCACAATACTATGTTGCCCAGATCCCAACTGCCACAATACTATGTTGCCCAGATCTCAACTGCCACAATACTATGTTGCCCAGATCTCAACTGCCACAATACTATGTTGCCCAGATCTCAACTGCCACAATACTATGTTGCCCAGATCTCAACTGCCACAATACTATGTTGCCCAGATCTCAACTGCCACAATACTATGTTGCCCAGATCTCAACTGCCACAATACTATGTTGCCCAGATCCCAACTGCCACAATACTATGTTGCCCAGATCTCAACTGCCACAATACTATGTTGCCCAGATCTCAACTGCCACAATACTATGTTGCCCAGATCTCAACTGCCACAATACTATGTTGCCCAGATCCCAACTGCCACAATACTATGTTGCCCAGATCTCAACTGCCACAATACTATGTTGCCCAGATCTCAACTGCCACAATACTATGTTGCCCAGATCTCAACTGCCACAATACTATGTTGCCCAGATCCCAACTGCCACAATACTATGTTGCCCAGATCTCAACTGCCACAATACTATGTTGCCCAGATCCCAACTGCCACAATACTATGTTGCCCAGATCTCAACTGCCACAATACTATGTTGCCCAGATCCCAACTGCCACAATACTATGTTGCCCAGATCCCAACTGCCACAATACTATGTTGCCCAGATCTCAACTGCCACAATACTATGTTGCCCAGATCCCAACTGCCACAATACTATGTTGCCCAGATCCCAACTGCCACAATACTATGTTGCCCAGATCTCAACTGCCACAATACTATGTTGCCCAGATCTCAACTGCCACAATACTATGTTGCCCAGATCTCAACTGCCACAATACTATGTTGCCCAGATCTCAACTGCCACAATACTATGTTGCCTAGATCCCAACTGCCACAATACTATGTTGCCCAGATCCCAACTGCCACAATACTATGTTGCCCAGATCTCAACTGCCACAATACTATGTTGCCTAGATCTCAACTGCCACAATACTATGTTGCCCAGATCCCAACTGCCACAATACTATGTTGCCCAGATTCCCCAAAACTACTGTCAAAACTGTGTGCTCTACTGGTAGAATTGGGATCTGAATAATTAATGCAAGTACAGAGGATTAACACACATTTTTATCACAGGCCAATGAAGTTACTATGGCATACTACATAGGATGTACTGCGTCCACTATCTGCGTACTGCTAACATTTCCAAACTCTTCCAGCCATTAACAGAATTAATTGCAAAAAGGATGGAACAGTACGAGCCAGAGCCTTAATAATATCGCAGGAGAGTAATATGAGAATGAGGCGATGGACAGGAACTAACATTAGTGCTACAGATGTAAATGTAAATAACAGAGTATGGGAGTCGTCACATGACTCACTAGTATCATTGATAGTGAGAGCGGCTTGAGAGACGCTCAGTCTGAATGAAGATTCCAGAGATAGAATGAAATCCTCTGGGTCTTCCTTCAGCTTATCGCTCAGTGCAGTAATGACCACTACAGCCGTGTTGGAGCTATTGCTGAGTGTAATGTTCCCCTCTGGACTAATGGAGTAGTCCTGGGGGGTGCCACTGGGGGTCACAGTAACTCTCACTCCCACCTCTCCCTCCTGTGGATTGACCCACGTCACCATTACTGGTACTGAGTCTCCTTCATCCACAGTGTAGGCAGACTGGTTGAACTGAAACACCAGGACTAAAGAGGAAAGGATTGTAGTGTCATACAAGGTTCTGGGCACCATTTGAAAGAATTACACCCTCTAAAAGTACACATTTGCCACTAGAAAGTTTTTCTTCGTTTTTGGTCCTCTTCAAATACCTGAAAATAACTGTACAATGATCAAAAAACCTCACCAGAGTCATTAATGGTGACAGTAGCTGTGTCCTCGACAATTGACACGGAGGGATCATTTGAACTCAGCATCATTTCAAACATTTCGTCAACCTCAGCCAATGCATCATCTACAATATTAACCATGGCAGTACCACCACTGCCAGTCAGTGTCAGGACCATTGGTCCCAGCATATTATAGTCATCAGGGGCTGGGTAGGAATAAATAAGAACACTCAATATCTTATCTCTAGTATAAACATACCAATGGCAGTTCCATCTATTAGCGTGACATTCACCTCCACGTCTCTGGCTAGAGTCAGTGGAGACTCAAATACGACCTCAAAGGTGAGTTGATTTCCTTCCACCACACTGTACCATGAGCTCAAGAGAAGACTGAGAGTAACTGGTGTTCTAGAGGAAGGGAGAGGGAGGGAGAGGGAGAGGGGAGAGGGAGAGGGAGAGGGAGAGGG